>BLSH010377128.1:66385-84769 GCA_018402905.1 Glandirana rugosa
CCCCCCCCCCCCCCCCCCCCCCCCCCCCCCCCCCCCCCCCCCCCCCCCCCCCCCCCCCCCCCCCCCCCCCCCACATTTTGGCATGTTCACCCTGGGCTCTGGATGACCTTGTCCTGGCACTGCTCCTATCCCTCTTGTCATGAATTGTATTCTAACTGTACCGTCTCCCTTTGTGAAGGTTCTGCACATAAGTTCTGTATAATAATATGAATCCATTACTCAGTATGTGCACCTCACTGTATAAAGTTATGTGAAAGAAAGCTGGAGATCCTGCCAGTAACAACACTTCCTGTTTCAAGCTGACTACGCTAAGCCAGTGCATTGCAGTTAGCAGCACCGTTGTCAGTGTGAGCCTCTTCAGTTGGCTATTGGGTTGCCTAATGTAACAGCCAAATGAAGGAACGCTTATGGCAAGCTGTTGCTAATTACAAGGCATTGGATTTCAAGAGGTGGAGTTATAAAAAAAAAAATTGCATAGCTGTTCATCTATTGAAACTACATGTTAATTTGTTCTGTGCGAACGGGCAAAAAATGTAAAGTTCTTAAGCTATATTCTCTGCAGATTGAATGGGTGAATATGGAAAATACCACATTATGACCACTAGTAGGTGCTGAGTATCATAGGGAATAAGCATGCTCATCAGGTATAGTGTGCATTACAAAAGAATTGCATCGCTGTTCATCCAATAAAACTGCATGTCAATTTGTTCTCTGTGAATGTGGGCAAAATTGAATGTTCTTAAGCTATATTCTCTGCAGATCGAATGTGTGCAGGTGGAAAATACCACATTATGGCCACTAGTAGGAGCAGAGCATCATAGGAAATAAGCATGCTCATCAGCTCCATCTAGTTATAATGTGGTATTTTCCCCATTCCCACATATTATCTGCAGAGTACATATCCTGAGAGCATTCGATTTAGTCCCATTCATATTAAATCTGCAGGGCTTCTGGGACAGATCAGAATGATTCTGGTTGATCAGCGCCATCACAGTGCATCGCTCTGATCCGTCCTGGAAGCACTGCACAGAGAAGAGGAAGAAGAGCAGGGATTTTCAATCCCCAGACCGCTACCCCATGCTGCATGGGCACTGACAGTTCATTACCCATGGAGGTAAGTACAGCAGGGACTTGGGTGGGGGGGGGGCAGGGGGGGGTTGTATAGTGTTAGTCTATTTATTCTGAAAGGGTGAACTAGTGGTTGTAACGGCAGAAGGTTTGCATTCTATGCATTTAGATTTAAAAAAACCTTCTGCAGCAGCCCCCCTCAGCCCCCCTAATACTTACCTGGGCCCCATCTTGATCCAGCGATGTTGCACGAGAGACTCGGCTGTCCAGGACTCTCCCTCCTCACTGGCTGCACCATTGGCTCCATAGTCAGTGAGCCAATGAGGAGAGAGGGGGCGGGGCCGAGCCGCGGCTCCATGTCTGAATGGACACACAAAGCAGCGGCTTGGGAGCCGCCATAGCAAACTGCTTGCTGAAGGGGGCACTCAGCAGGAGTGAGGAGCCAGAAGCGGCAGTGGGGGACCCGAGAAGAGGAGGATCTGGGCTGGTAAATATGATGTTTGTTATATTTAAACTAAAATAAAAACTAGACTTTAGTATCATTTTAGGGAGTCTTATACACTCACGTTTGAGCGTGGTGCCCTCTGAAGAGCAATCAGCGTTCGGATTGCTTTTCAAATGGTATTTGACAGGCATTAAGGAGGCATTATATCACAGCCTGATTTAACCCTAGAATGCCGCACTACCGTGCCCCAATCGTGTGCATTGCATTTCAATTAATGGGTGAGTTTGATAGGCGGTGCTACTTAAAATGCCAGTTAAAAATGCCGCAACTGCAGCAGTTCAGCCGCCCATTTTTTCCGCCCACCAACCAACCTCCTGTCTGAAAGAGACCTATGGAAACCGTATACAGTGCAACACAATGCCAAACATACTGTTTACATACATTTCCCGTCCGCCTGCCAGCCAGCCCACCAGCCACCGCACTTACCCCATCCAGGTCCCGGATGGCTTCCCCGGCTTCTCCTTCCGGCCAATCCGGTCGCTTCTCCTCCCGGCCAATCCGGTCTTAGAACCCGCTTGCTGTCTTGATTAGCCAGGAGGAGAAGCAGGAAGACAATAATGAATGTTGATTTGCTAATGTCACTATTTGGGGGACTCGGGCGCAGTTACCCCATCCAGGTCACAGGCGGCTTCCCCGGCTTCTCCTCCCAGCCAATCCGGTCGTAAGACCCACTTCCTGTCCTGATTGCCAGGAGGAGAAGCAGGAAGACAATAATGAATGTTGATTCGCTAATGTCACAAGTGGGTGGGCTTGGGGCGCAGTTACCCCATCCAGGTTGCAGATGGCTTCCCCAGCTTCTTGCCTTTCCTCCTGGCCAATCCAGTTGTACGACCGGCTTCCTGTCCTGATTGGCTGGGAGGAGAAGCAGGAAGACAATAGCGAATGTTGATTTGCTAATGTCACAAGTGGGTGGGCTCGGGCGCAGTTACCCCATCCAGGTTGCAGATGGCTTCCCCGGCTTCTTGCTTTTCCTCCTGGCCAATCCAGTTGTACGACCGGCTTCCTGTCCTGATTGGCTGGGAGGAGAAGCAGGAAGACAATGGCGAATGTTGATTCGCTAATGTCACAAGTGGGTGGGCTCTGCGCGCCGAGCCCAACCTTTTTGAAGCCAATCAAAGCCTCAGACTCCTCACGTGCTTCAAGGAGAAATCTATGCGTCCGGCGCCCCCGCATGGAGATTATTCACCCAACATTTTATATTTTATAAGTGGAGCATCGTAACTGTCATCTCCTTTTTACAACAGGCGACAATCCAATGATGTCGGAGTGACACCATAGTTCTCACCTTATAAGCCTACAGATATCACATGACCGTCCTCCAAATATTAAAATCAGCGGCGGCCGGTCCATAAGTGGTGCAGGCCCCCCCCTAATCTCCATGCTCCCCTTATGGAACGGCCGCCACTGATTTTAATATTTGGAGGATGGTCATGTGACACCTGTAGGCTTATAAGGTGAGAACTATGGTGTCACTCCGACATCATTGGATTGTCGCCGGTTGTAAAAAGGAGATGACATTTACGATGTTCCGCTTATAAAATATAAAATGTTGGGTTTTATATAAAGCAGAAGGGGAATTCATTGTACAGGTAAGCGGGATCGTCTCCTTAGAAAGCCACAGCCCCCTTTTCTTTATAAACAGACGTATTCTAATTGCTCGCCGTTCGCGCCCGTTCATTATCACCTATGCTTGTCGATGCGAGGTGTCTCATTATTTTACTTGGACAGAAATGTGTTATTATTTATGGGGGAGAGAACTTGTTGGGCTGGAAGGAATTGTTTGCATGTGACTTTTATTAAGATATTTTGTATTAATCGAAGTTGCTCATTACACGATACCCTACTTACCTTCATTTGCCCCACCCCCCATTCGTCTATAAAATATATCATTGAAAAGTGTTTTGTTTTCAATGCGTTCAATAAGTGCAACAAAAATTCATTGTGATTGTTGTCAGAAATACAAAGCTGCCCCGTGCTCTCGGCCACGTTATATCAAGCAGTCTAATTAGCCCTCCTAGTTCTTCCCTTGGACTACAGAGCCCCTCAAACTATCTTGTGAAGATGGGGATGGAGACAGCGCCAGATTTATAAGAGGGCAAAAGGGGCAACTGCCCTGGGCCCTCCTGACAGAAGGGGCCCTTCTATACAAAAATTATATAAAACAATAAAAAAAAAATAATAATAATAAAGATGTATAATTAAAAAAATACTTTCTTTTATTAAATTATGTGAAAGGTAATTTTAAAAAAAGCCAAGCAAACTTGTCATCCTTACCTGCTCTATGCAGCGCTTTTGAACAGAGCAGCCCTGATCCTCCTCTTCTCGGGTCCCCCACTGGTGCTCCTGGCCCCTCTCTACTGCCGAGCACCCCCAGAGCAAGCAGTTTGCAATGGGGGGCACCCAAGCAGGGTTGCTCCCAAGCCGTGCTGTGTGTGTCCATTCCCACAGAGAGTCGTGGCTCGGCCCCGCCCCCTCTCTCTCCTCATTGGTTCACTGGTTGGGATTGACAGCAGCGGGAGTCATTGTATTCGGGGGGCTGATTTATTACCATGCAGGTTAGTGCACATTAAAATGCGCGCATTTGCAGATGCATGGGGGTGCCATTAACAATAAGGCTTCGTTTACATCTAAGCAGGGCTTATTTTTCTCAGAAAATAGGTGGGGGTACCCCTCCCTTTCAAATCACCCCTTGTCTCCACCCCCTACCCACCTCCAAGCAACATCCCTTGGTTCCACCCCCCTTACCCACCTACCAGTACCGCCCCTTTTAGAGAATACAGAACCAATTATCATTTTGTAGTGGTAAGTATGGAATGCGTTAATGATAACAAGAAAAGCAGTAAAATAGATCCCCTGAAGCCAGCAAAAATAGACCCCCCAACAACAATAGATCCACCCCAGCAACAACAGACCCCCTCCCCAGAAACAATAGATCTTCCAGCAGTCAGCATTAGTAGACCTCTCCCTCAACAGTAGATCGCCCCTCAACAACTGCTCCATCAGCAACAATAGACCCCCTGCCAACAACAATAGACCCTAGACCCCCATCAACAATGGATCCATCGCAGCAACAATAGACACCCTCTCCAGAAACAATAGATCTTCCGGTAGCCAGCATCAATAGACCCCTCCCTCAACAATAGAGCGCCCCTCAACAACGGCCCCCCAGCAACATAAGACACCCCCTTCCAGCAACAATTGACCCCCTGCCAACAACAATAGACCCCCTGCAACAATAGACCCCTCCCATCAACAACAGATCCATCATCGCAACAACAATAGACCCACACCCCAGGAACAATAGCTCTCTCAGCAGCCAGCATCAGGAGACCCCTCCATCAACAGTAGATCCCCAATCAACAATTTACCCCCCCTAACATAACCCCCCCGCAGCAAGAATAGACCCCTCAGCAACAATATATCCCCCTGCAGCCAGCATCAACAAACCCTCCAGCACACCCCAGCACCTTTTGCCATTGCATACATTCAGTGCTGGAGGTAGCAGAACTGCGTTCCGCTGCGTTACTGCGTTCCGCCGCGTTAATGCTGAAAGAAAAAGCAGTGCATCTATGCATGTCAGGAACAAGCGCAAAATCACAAGCTTTCCCAACACACAGAGAAACACGCTGCCCTTTAGCAGACGTAGGGTGGGGCCATTTTTTTTTTTTAATGATGCATTTATTTATTTATTTCAGGTACTTATATAGCGCTGTCAATTTACGCAGCGCTTTACATATACATTGTACATTCACATCAGTCCCTACCCTCAAGGAGCTTACAATCTAAGGTCCCTAACTCACATTCTTACACATACTAGGGGCGATTTGGACAGGAACCAGTTAACCTACCAGCATGTCTTTGGAGTGACACATGCGTTTTTGCGCACGCCAAGCCACATGGTAGCACAGTACCATGCGACTCGGTGCAGCGCATTTTGCAAAGAGGCATTTCTTTTCCACATTTCTCGTGGTTAGGGCAGTCCATTGAAAAGAATAGGCTGCCCTAAATGCAATGCACATGAATGTTCAGAACATGTGTGGAAATGCGTATGTGCTTGGTCGCAACTACAGACATGAACTAAGCCTTAATGGCACTGACACCGTTCTGCTAAACGGCAGCGCGTTCTCTGCGCCTCGAGATTTGTAGCACGTTCCTGACACAGATAGATGTGCGTGCGTTGCGGAGATGTGCTGAATATGTTTTTTTTCTTCTCTGAAATGCAGTAAGAAATAGAGTACAGTATATACAATAATCCTGTATCATAAGAACAGGTATACTGCCATTGCTGACTCATGATAAAAAAAAACAATGCACTCCCTATGGGGCTGATATCTTATCTCAGCAGATGCTAAGCAGGGAGGTTGAGTGAAGCTGAGCCTAGAGACCCTTCTGCAAAAGCGTAAAAACGTAGCAAAAACATATAGAGCAGTGGTTCTCAACTCCGGTCCTTGGGACCCACTAACAGGCCAGGTTTGCAGGATAACTGAAGTACATCACAGGTGATATCATTTGCTGCTCAGTGATTGCAGTATTCTAGTCTGCATCTCCCCAAGGCAATACTTAAAATCTGGCCTGTTGGTGGGTCCTGAGGACCGGAGTTGAGAACCACTGGTATAGAGCAAGGATAACATAAGGAAATAGTGACAAGAAAAAACAATTTATATATAGCACAATAAATATTTTAATATATGCGTGCCAAAAACTCGTTACTTTCCCTTTAAAGGTTATTTGTCTTTTTTTTTTTCTTTTTTTTAATAATGACATCATGCACATGTAATATTATTGTAACCGATGAATCACATGGTGTCATGGAGTCACCCCTGCTAGTATTCTTCTGACCGATTCCCAGACTTTCATCAAAGAATGTCACAGAATGTTATTCTGTACAGGAAGTGACCTCAGTGGCTGATTATTTATTGTCCTACACGACTTCCTGTCGACAATCAGTCTGAACCGCCATCATGTTTACTAGGAAGCAAGATCATCGGTCCCGAGGGGACCAGGAGGAAGCTTCTCCCTGGAGAATGACCCCAAGATATATTCCAGCCTAGAACATTTTGTGGAAAGGTTTTGTGTAACACATAAAGTTGGTCGAAAAAAAAAAAAGTGTGGCGCTACCCATGTTTGATGGAATGGAGGAATCTTTCTGGGTAATGCTTTGATGCATAGTAACCATGGTTAGCTGCCAGCAGCTCTTAGAATGATTCACGTGGTCTTCCAACAATTACCAATTTCTTTTTTATCTTTTTGCCCATGGATCTGTTTTATTTTGGTGTTGGTCTGTGAGCAACCATTTCTTAGATCAGAGGTCCCCAAACTTTCTAAGCAAAGGGCCAGTTTACTGTCCTTCAGAATTTAGGAAAACCGGACTGTGGGCAAAAAGAGTAGAAAAGGCCCCAAACTTGGTGATCATTGGGGGTAAAATGACATTATGCTTGGAGCAGCAGGAAGTATTGGTGTCAGTGGGAAGAATAGTCTCCATCGCTGGTATCAGTGGGAGGAATAGTGCCCCATCATTGGTGTCAGTGGGAAGAATAGTGCCCCATCATTGGTATCAGTGGGAGGAATAGTGCCCCATCATTGGTGTCAGTGGGAGGAATAGTGCCCCATCATTGGTGTCAGTGGGAGAAATAGTGCCCCATCATTGGTGTCAGTGGGAGGAATAGTGCCCCATCATTGGTGGCAGTGGAAGGAATAGTGCCCCATCATTGGTGGCAGTGGGAGGAATAGTGCCCCGTCATTGATATTAGTGGGAGGTATAGTGCCCCATCATTGGTATCAGTTGGCGGAATAGTGCCCCATCATTGATATTAGTGGGAGGAATAGTGTCCCATCATTGGTATCGGTGGGAGGAATAGTGTCCCATCATTGGTATCAGTGGGAGGTATAGTGCCCCATCATTGGTATTAGTGGGAGGAATAGTGCCCCATCTTTGATATTAGTGGGAGGTATAGTGCCCCATCATTGGTGTCAGTGGAAGGAATAGTGTCCCATCATTGTGTCAGTGGGAGGAATAGTGTCCCATCATTGGTGTCAGTGGAAGGTATATTGCCCCATCATTGATATTAGTGGGAAGAATAGTGTCCCATCATTGGTATTAGTGGGAGGAATAGTGCCCTATCACTGGTGTCTGTGGGAGGATTAGTTCCCCATCATTGGTATCAGTGTGAATAATAATCCCCATCATTGGTGTCAGTGGGAGGAATAGTGCCCCATTGTTGGTATCAGTGGAAGGAATAGTGCTCCATCTATGGTGTCAGTGGGAGGAATAGTTCTCCATCTTTGGTGTCAGTGGAAGGAATAGTGCCCCAATGTTGGTATCAGTGGCAGAAATAGTGCCTCATCTATCATGTCAGTTGAAGAAATAGTTCTCCATCTTTGGTGTCAGTGGAAGGAATAGTTCTCCATCTTTGGTGTCAGTGGAAGAAATAGTTCTCCATCTTTGGTGTCAGTGGAAGGAATAGTTCTCCATCTTTGGTGTCAGTGGAAGAAATAGTTCTCCATCTTTGGTGTCAGTGGGAGGAATAGTGTCCCATCTTTGGCGTCAGTAGGAGGAATAGTACCCCATCATTGGTGTTAGTGGGAGGAATAGTGCCTTATATCAGTGGGAGGAATAGTATGTATGTAATTTAATGCTGAAACAAAATGTAAACCATAATTGGCTGATCTGTAATCATTTCTTTTGGCTTTTGGTGGCCAACACAAACTGTACCTGTACTTCCTAAAACATCCCAGAATATTTTATAAGCTTGCCCTTAAAGTGTTTTTTGACCAACCTTTCTCGCCTAGGGTCTTGAGGAACCTTAGAGTTCCTCCAGAGGTTTGTAGTGGTTTCTTGAGTAATGTTCTACCTCTCTGATAAGTAACCCCTGATAACGATAATCTTTTTAGCTGCCTGTAAGGGGGGATTCTCCCAATGATCACAGATGTAAGGAACATTTATCCCAGTAGCCATCACACTAATGTACCCTGAGCTGAGGGTATAGCAATTAACATAGGTTCCCTGAGACTGTAAAGTTATTTCAAGAACTCCCTGTTTAAAAAAAGGTCCTTAGATGAAGTGGCTACATTTGTTTTCTTTTTTCATTTTTTTTCCTTTATTTTCTCCTTTTGATCCTCCCAGTAATACACTTTCTGTGCTCGGGTGACAGTGCTAACTGTCTATGTGTCTTCTCACCCATGGCCACTCTCATGATTGAGATTACAAACATCCCCCCACCCTCCTCCCCTCCTGAAATTTCAGTTCAATGAACAGGAACTTACAAGGATACTGAATTTCTGGGTGGATCAATGGATTTTTCTGTATTTGTAGTAAACATATTTAGCCAGAAAACGAATGCAGTTACCACATCTAAAGACTGGACCATTGGACCATGCTTCATAAGTTTTTTTTTTTTGCCTTGCTCTGGATCGGCTGTGGCTATAAACTTATGTATATGGAGGTTCTCAATGTGTTTAATTTTTCTATTGGTTGAACTAGAAGGGCTTGTGTCTTATTCAGCCTGACTAACTATGTGCAGGGACGTTTGAATGCATGGGCACACCTGGGCACTGCCGAGGGGCCCCAGGTGCATTGGGGCCTTATGGTAATCTTGCATTACATCATACTTGCCAACTGTCATGGATTTGCTGGGACAGTCATGCATTATACCAAAAGCTGTCCCGAAGCCAGTACTGTGCCTTCCTAACCTCCCCTGTACTTCGCCTTTCTGCCTCCCCCTGTACTGTGCCCTTTGTGTTGATTAGTCTTTGATGTATGCCATGTTTTCACATTGTTTAAAATTGCTTTTATTGAAAGCACTAATGAGTATATTTTTAATTCTACCAACTATTTATACTTTAATTCTTCAGAGTAGCTGCGTAAATTGGGGCAGGCTGGTAGGGGCCCCAGTCTATTACTTTGCCCAAAGGCCCATGGAGTTATTAAGACGCCCTGATTATGTAACTGGAAATCTGCGATATAGTACATTTTTTTCTTGGGTTTGGATTCACTTTAAGCATAGATGTCATATACTTTATATAAGTCTCAAACGCAGTTGTTAATTCATGTTTTTTTCTTTGTTTCAGAAGTCACCAAGCCTGCTCTTGCACCAAAGCCACAAGGTCTTGACCCTTTCAGTCCAGTGCTTCTTTCAAAGTACTCATCACCTCCTCTCTCAAGATCGAAACTGGTTCACCAAGGGAAATCTATGTCCAGGGGCCCCAAACCTCCCATTGCCCCAAAACCAGTGTTATCTCCATCTACAGAACGAAGGTGTATAGAGGACGAGAATAATTCCCTGAACAAGTGTGCCAATGGTGAAGTAGAGTGCCCAGTGGAAATTTACGATGCAGACCATTACAGATCAGGGTGTGGAGATTCTGAGAAGTTAGACATAACATATGGTGACTACTTTGCTGAATCTCAGCTTACTGACGAAGAAAATACTGATTTGGAGTGTGAAAAAAGCTTATGTTCTGAGGGACCAGCAGATGTGTGGAATACTACCTTTGGGGAAGGGGATATCACTGACGACACAAGCTGCAGTCCTTCCCAAGCAGGGGAGGAAGACAGTGGACATCCAGACAGTATGCCATCCAGGGATGTTGAATCTGGGGACTCTACAGAAGTTGATGACAGTGACAACACTGATGCTCTCAGCTTAAGATCTTCATCAACGGCTGAAGCCGATAGCTTAGTGCCTAATTCTGGCTCAATGCAATTCAAAAATGACCTAGGGGACATGGATGATTTCTTACCCACTGACAGCAATGAATGTAACATTGATCCAGAGGAAGGGGACACAGATCTTAAAGACACAAGTTGTGAAGATGTCATTTTGACAGAGGATGGGGAGGATAGCCCTACAGCAGAAGATGAAAATGAAGGAATGGAAAACTGTGAGCTCTCTTTGGAAGAGACTCCTTGCCACAATGACCCATTCCAAAACTGTGAAGACATTCATGCATCTTCACTGGCACCTGATCATGAATTGTTAGATACTGATGGCATTATTGAATGTGTAGGATCAGAAACTAGCCCTACCCCATGTGACGAGACAGCCGAGACACAGCAAGAAGTCTCCTTAGAACTTATGGATCATGTACTAGAAAGCACAGATGACCCAGCTGTTGACAGTGTTGAACCAACCATTGAAGGTGGCAGTGGTGAACCATCAATGGACATTAATGAGGAGTTAATAGAGACTCTACCAGACTCTACTTTTCAAGAGTCAGAAGAGCAAGAAGACAATGCAGTCTGTGAAATCAGTGAGGTTGAAGAAGAAACAACACAGGAGGTGACTAAGGGCTCTCCAGGTGAATATACAGTAGAAGACAATTTTGATGACAGCTGCCAAATCATTCCCTTTGAAAATGAGGGTTGTGATGATGTGAATGAGTCAGCTGAGCAAAATCTGGATACAGGAACCTGTACCACCCTTCTGGAGCCATTGGCAGAGTCTGAGAAAGAGCAGATAGATGAAACTGAGCCTTTTTCTGAGACTGGAGGGTTCAACAAGGAAACAACACCACCACAACCTTCTGAGCTCACTGACACAGCTGCAGATAGTGAAGGAAATAACAGATGTGAGGATGACCCAGCTTTCGTTGCACAGGGTGAAGGACTTGGAGAGGATGGAGCTGACACAGCAGAGGTGTCACCTGAAGATCAGGAAACAGAGGTCAAGGAGCTCCCAAGGGACACACCAGCGGCTGAGGTACCTCTAGAGCCAGAGGAGGATGACAGCAACCCTTATGTACTGGAGGACAGTGTCCATTCCAGAAACAGGAAGTTGCTACAAACAGAGGACATTTCTTACAACAAGCAAGAGGGGGAAGTCACTAGGCCTCATTGTATAATGGAGGAATGTAACCAGGAAGGGGAAAACCATTTACTCTGCATAGACAGGAAAAACATTGTCACAAGGACGAGATCCTACTCAGGAAAAATACCTGGTAACGTCCCAGAGACTGTCCCAGAAGAGACAGCGGCAGAGATGGATGCTCAGCCACCAAGCAATAACTCGTTCACCAACACAAAGAGTGAAAAGCAAGAGTCAAAACCTATTGACTTCCTCAGGGCTCTACCTAGAAAGCCAAGTCGCTTTATTCTCTACCCGCGGTCTTACTCTGTCGAGGGCAGGGAAAATGCAGCTTCAATGTACATTGAATCCGACATCACATTCTCTCCATATCTCATTAGCTCTTCTGGTAGCTTTTCACAAAGAAATCATCATTCCTCCAGCGGAATGTCCACACCTACCTCCGTGGTGGACATTCCACCACCCTTTGAACTGGCCTGCATTACAAAAAAACCCATTACCAAAAGCTCCCCATCCCTTTTGATCGAAAATGAGTCTTCTGACAAATCTTTCAAAAAGAAAAAATCATCATTTAAAAAATTCCTCACCTTAAAGTTTAAAAAGAAGACAGAAAACAAGGTCCATGTTGACGTCAACGTGTCTTCTTCAAGGTCTTCTTCAGAGTCAAGCTACCATGGTCCATCAAGATTTATAGACATAGAACGAAGGAGTCTTGGGAATTCTCCTCAACTGCAGAGTCGTTCTGGGATGCATTGTCATCCTGATTCCCCCACAGCTATCCTCTACTACAAGGACATGAAGAGGAAAGGAACCTCCAAGGCCTTTACCAGGAGCGTGGCTAGGGTTGAGTCCTTTGAGGATCGTTCCAGGCCACCATTTATGCCTTTGCCATTAACTAAACCCAGGTCTATTTCTTTTCCCAACACTGACACCTCTGATTATGAAAACATCCCAGCAATGAATTCAGATTATGAAAATATACAGATTCCACCTCGAAGACCAGCGAGAGCAGGGACCTTTACAGAATTTTTTGAGGATCCCTGCAGGGCTTTGAATTCTGCCAATGAGAATGATGGATATGTTGACATGAGCAGTTTCAATAACTTTGAGGTTAAGCCACAAACAATGGAGCAGGAGTCTGAAAGGTAATACTTTATATCCCTCTCTATATATGTATACAGTATATGACGTCTTACCACAGTACCAATGCCAACCATGTAAAAAGTACAGTAACTTATACAAACCATTTAAGTTGTGTTCATTGTAGTGAGATCACTAGAAAGATAAAGACAGTTCCAACCATAACTTTTCCTTTTCATTTTTGGAGTATGTAAAGGTTAGAGATTGTCTTGTTAATATTGCTGGAGACTTTCTTACAAAACCAGCCCTTTATGGAGAAAGGTATGAAAGCAGCATCTCCTGAACTAAATCACCCTCCTTTTATTCCATGTGAGTTCATTATTCTTTTCAAGCCAGCACTTGAAGTCCTGATAAACGGGAATGTTGTAGCCCCCACAACAAGGTGACTTGTAACCTTTGCACGTCAATGATGTGATGATTAGAGTTGAGCGAACCGAACTTTCAGGTGTCCGTGTCCCGAACCCGAACGTTTGAGAAAAAGTCCGGGTTCAGGATCTGGGTTCTGGTATTTTATCACGCATGTTGAATAGCTGCAGGGCAGCCAATCAACAAGCGTTTCACTGGTTTTCCCTAGAAGCCATCACAGCCATGCCTACTAATGGCATGGCTGTGATTGGCCAGTGCATCATGTGACCCAGCCTCTATATGAGGCTGGAGTCACAGTGCTGCATGTCACATGCTCTCAGGTTAGTGTAGGGAGAGGAAGCTGCCGGTGCTGTGAGGGACAGATTGCAGATCTAATAACTAGGCAGAGATTACTACTACTGCTTTGAGGGACAGATTGCAGATCTAATAACTAGGCAGAGATTACTACTACTGCTTTGAGGGACAGATTGCAGATCTAATAATATCTCATCCTGCATTACAGAACGATCTGATTACAGAACGATCTCTCATCCTGCATTACAGAACGATCTGATACTGGACTAGGTAGAGATTACTACTGCTTTGAGGGACAGATTTCAGATTTAATAACATCTCCCATTTTTCTTCCTTTTGCAGCCCTCTAGCACTTTCCAGGACTTTTATACAGCCATTTTTGTGCCGAAAAGTTCGGGTCCCCATTGACTTCAATGGGGTCCGGGTCCCCATTGACTTCAATGGGGTCCGGGGTCAAGTTCGGGTAATGTTCGGTGCCGAACCCGAACGTTTCCGCGAAGTTCGGCCGAACCCGAACATCCAGGTGTTCGCTCAACTCTAGTGATGATATAAATATTTTTGGAATCCTAAAGCTGTGGTGTGGTTTCTTTGGTCTTTTCCTATATCCTGCTGTATCCACTCAAGGTGCCTTCAAGGTGCCTTCATGTTATAGAGTCCCCTAGCTTAGTCATTGAACTCTTCAGTTTGGACTTAATTTAGTGCTGAGAAGCAAAACAAGCTCTTTGATCCATGTTCATATTGCTGCCCTCTTTATAGAGATGTTTCCTAGTTTCCCTTGTCTCTGGAAACGAGGGCGAATCTCGCCATTGGGAATACATTTCTCTTCACTTATATCCAGATGATGGCTATCAGGGCAGGAACTCTCCCTGAAAAGAGACAGGCAAAAATAAAATACTGGCCTAGTTGGTGCTTTACCTTTATGCCATCCAAGATTAAGTTATAGGAGTCATATATGTTCAAATGAAATATACCAATTAATTAGTTGGCTATTTTTATGTACTCACAGTTACACTATAATACGCCTGCCTTTACACGCACATGAACTTTAATGGCACCCCAGTCTTAGTCCGTAGGGTTCAATAATGAGTTGGCCCACCCTTTGCAGCTATAACAGCTTCAACTCTTCTGGGAAGGCCGTCCACAAGGTTTAGGAGTGTCTATGGGAATGTTTGACCATTCTTCCAGAAGCACATTTGTGAGGTCAGGCACTGATGTTGGATGAGAAGGCCTGGCTCGCAGTCTCCGCTCTAATTCATCCCAAAGGTGTTCTATCGGGTTGAGGTCAGGACCCTGTGCAGGCCAGCCAAGTTACTCCACCCCAAACTCGCTCATCCATTTCTTTATGGACCTTGCTTTGTGCAGTGGTCCAAATTATTTGGTGGAGGGGGGATTATGGTGTGGGGTTGTTTTTTAGGGGTTGGACTTGCCCCTTAGTTCCAGTGAAGAGAACTTCTAAGGCATCAGCATACCAAGACATTTTGAACAATTTCATGCTCCCAACTTTGTGGGAAGAGTTTGGGGATGGCCCCTTTCTGTTCCAACATGACTGTGCACCAGCAAACATTCCCATAGACACTCCTAAACCTTGTGGACAGCCTTCCCAGAAGAGTTGAAGCTGTTATAGCTGCAAAGGGTGGGCCAACTCAATACTGAACCCTACAGACTAAGACTGGGATGCCATTAAAGTTCATGTGCGTGTAAAGGCAGGCGTATTACAGTGTAACTGTGAGTACATAAAAATAGCCAACTAATTAATTGCTATATTTCATTTGAACATATATGACTCCTATAATTTAATCTTGGATGGCATAAAGGTAAAGCATCAACTAGGCCAGTATTTTATTTTCGCCTGTCTCTTTTCGGGGAAATTTCCTGTCCAGATCCATCATCTGGATATAAGTGAAGAGAAATGTATTGCCAATGGCGAGATTCGCCCTCGCTTCCAGAGACAAAGGAAACTAGCAAGCATCTCTCTAAAGAGGGCAGCAATATGTATGTAATATGTGGGCCAACTCAATATTGACTCCTACGGACTAAAACTGGGATGCCATTAAAGTTCATGTGCATGTAATGGCAGGTGTCCCAATACTTCTGGTAATATAGTGTATATCTATACGGTGATTGAACCACAGTGGGAAAATTAAGCCACTTAGTGGTTAGCACTTCTGCCTTGTAGTGCTGGCGTGTTCAGTTCAAATTCCAACCAGGAAATTATCTGCATGGAGTTTGCATTTTGACACTGTAATTGCATGGATTTCCTCCCACACTCCAAAGATACTCTGGTAGGTACATTGGTTCAACTGAGTGCACCCAAGATGGTTGCCTCAACTCCCAAGGCTTTGAATCCCCAGGAAGAAAAGTGATACAAATTAAAGTGGAAGTTTAGTCAGAAAATTAAAGGAGTTGTAAAGTCTCGAGGTTTGCATTCTATGCATTAAGGTGAAAAACCTCCTGTGATGCAGCAGCCCCCCAGAGCCCCCTAATACTTACCTGAGCCCAACCTTTCCTGCGACGGGGGCGAGCACACCAACTCCAGCCGGTGTCTCAGGTCCTGATTGGACAGATTGATAGCAGTGCAGCCATTGGCTCCCGCTGCTGTCAGTCAAATCCAATGACCCAGGGGGCAGGGCCGAGTCCTGCTGTCTGTGTTTCCCGAGGGAGAGCGATTCTCTGACAGGGCACTCGATGCGGAGAGGAGCCAGGAGCGCCTCTGAAGGACCCCAGAAAAGGAGGATCGGGGCCACTCTATGCAAAACCCTTGCACAGAGGAGGTAAGTATAACATGTTTGTTATTTTTTTTTTTTTTAAAAAGGCGAACCTTTATAACCACTTTAAGTCCTGCTAGATGACTTCAGGCTGATCCCTTTTGCAGGTATAGCTATGTAAAACATTAAAAATAAGTGTCTATACTGTTTAAAATGTGGTAATATACTGTCTCACCCTGCTCTGCACATGCTCAGTTGCTTTAAGTCTTTTGACCGAAAATGTAGAGACCGATCTGCTGACAGCCTAAAGATTTACTGCTGCTCAGGGGCTCTGGGCTTCAGCAAAATGGCAGCCTCCAGCAAGAAGAAACAGAAACAATGCTGGAGGCAATTTACAGCACACACTAATTTTGGTTGCTAATTATTAATGTGGAATGTATATTTTTTGCTATAGAACATTATTTTTATCAAGTTGTTATGGGTAAAGTTCTGCTTTAAACTAAAAAACAAAAGTGTTAAAATAAAATCATACATTACCAAATAAAGCCAATGCTACCAATATGAAAATGTATTGTATTTATAAAAAAACATTTGCGCAATGATACATTCAACAGCAATGGTTTGAAACATTTGCTGTGTTTAGCTAGCCAATCATTGATTTGATTCACCGCTGATAATACCTCCCACCTCCATTTTCTGAGATGGGAAAGAGGGACACCTTTATAGGTATGCAAAGGACACACCCCTGCCACGCCCCCAGCTGTGCAGACTATAATGGGTGCTCAAGAGAAAGAAAGGGGGTAACCCCTGGAAGTCGCACATCTAAGGTGGCCTAGAGAGGTGAATGGAGTGGCAACCTCAGCCTGGACTCCACTCAGGCCACGCCCCCAAAATAATGGATGCTCAACTTGTGGCCCACCAGCTGTTATGGAACTACAAGTCCCATGAGGCATTGCAAGGCTGACAGTTACAGTCATGACTCCCAAAGGCAGAGGCATGATGGGACTTGTAGTTCCGCAACAGCCGGAGGGCCACAGGTTGGGCACCGATTTTTTTAAACTACTAATTCTCCTTCATACTGGCTATTCAAAACAACAAATGTGAAAATTTAGAGAATGATTTAGCATTTTGGTAGTTAAATGATACTTTGTTTAATCAGGTCTATAAACCTAGGCCAGTGGTCTCCAAACTGCAACCTGTGGGCCTTTAGGGAGTACTATACCTCTCACTGACACCAACAATGGGACACTAGTTCTCCTACTGACACCAACAATGGAGGACTATTCCTCCCACTGACACCAATGATGGGGCACTATGCCTCTGACTGACACCAATAATAGGGCACTATTCATTCCACTAACCCCAACAATGGTGCACTTTTCCTCCCACTGACACCAATGATGGAACACTATTCCTCCCTCTGACACCGGCGACGGGGCACTATTCCTCCCACTGACACAGACGACGGGATACTATTCATCCCACTGACACCAAAGATGGGGCACTATTCCTTCCAATGACACCAGTGATGGGGCTCCTACTTCTCCCACTGACACCAACAATAGGCCACTATTCCTTCCTCTGACACCAACAATGGAGCACTATTCCTCCCACTGACAGCAAGGATGGGGCACTATTCCTCCCACTGACAGCAAGGATGGGGCACTATTCCTCCCACTGACACCAATGATGGGGCATTTTCTTTCCACTCACACCAACGATAGGCCACTATTCCTCCCACTGATACCAATGATGGGGCATTATTCCTCCCACTGACACCAATGATGGGGCATTATTCCTTCCACTGATACCAATGATGGGGCACTATTCCTCCCACTGACACCAATGATGGGGCATTATTCCTTCCACTGATACCAATGATGGGGCACTATTCCTCCCTCTGACACCGGCGACGGGGCACTATTCCTCCCACTGACACAGACGACGGGATACTATTCATCCCACTGACACCAAAGATGGGGCACTATTCCTTCCAATGACACCAGTGATGGGGCTCCTACTTCTCCCACTGACACCAACAATAGGCCACTATTCCTTCCTCTGACACCAACAATGGAGCACTATTCCTCCCACTGACAGCAAGGATGGGGCACTATTCCTCCCACTGACAGCAAGGATGGGGCACTATTCCTCCCACTGACACCAATGATGGGGCATTTTCTTTCCACTCACACCAACGATAGGCCACTATTCCTCCCACTGATACCAATGATGGGGCATTATTCCTCCCACTGACACCAATGATGGGGCATTATTCCTTCCACTGATACCAATGATGGGGCACTATTCCTTCCACTGATACCAATGATGGGGCACTATTCCTCCCACTGACACCAATGATGGGGCACTATTCCTCCCACTGATACCAATGATGGGGCACTATTCCTCCCACTGACACCAATGATGGGGCACTATTCCTCCCACTGACACCAATGATGGGGCATTATTCCTTCCACTGATACCAATGATGGGGCACTATTCC
>BLSH010377128.1:99590-116767 GCA_018402905.1 Glandirana rugosa
ATGGAGAAAATTTACTTATTTACAAAGTCTTGTGACAGAAATAGAGAATTTTTTTTCAAAATTTTCAGTCTTTTTTTGTTTATAGGGCAAAAAATAAAAACCGCAGAGGTTATCAAATACCCCCAAAAGAAAAGGCTATTTGTGGGAGAAAAAGGACATCAGTTTTATTTGCGACCACGCAATTGTCAGTTAAAGTAAAATTCAAAAAATGGCCTGGTCAGGAAGGGGGGTAAATCTTCTGGAGGTCAAGTTGTTAAAAAGCAGCTCTTGAGTACCCTTCAGTGATCTTGCCAAGGCTGAGCCCATGGTGCCAACCAGACTGTTACACTGTAACTTTCTAGCAAGCCACAGTTCTGGGTTTAATACCGCTTTAAGGCCTCTTGTAGACATGGGGGTGAGGCAGAGCTGTGTCAGACATTTGTGAACACAGCTAAGTTCCACACAGGCACCAAGTTTCTTTCATGATTGTGTAACTCTGAGGTAGTAGTATTTTGTGGCCTTGAATGATGCCTGAATAAAGATGGTGCTGTCCTTCTAGAAAAAAAAGTAGATTTGCTGTCTTAACACTGAACAATTGCTGTGCGTGAGGCTTTCGTATTACTGGCAGATTTGCTGGCGTGACAGAATTTTGGGCTGGAGAACTTAAGTGGGGGGTGTCTTTCTGTCTTACATAATACTAGGATGCATGCGCACTATTTTTTTCCTAATGAGAGGCAGAGCTGGGGTTTTTGCGATCCCGACAAAGGTTTACAGCTGCATTTACAAGGGGAGTTTTATACGTGGCGTGCTTTGTGACGTGCCCCCCATTTATTTCATCCTAACAGATCAATTAGAGTTAATGAATGGTGAAATGTACTTCGGAGGCAGTGTCTGGCTCCATACACATTCTATAAAATATTCCTCGCATGTTATAATTGGGCGTGCTAATAGCCTTGCCGCTACTTTAACAGGAACAAAATACTTCGCTCTTGGGCTTATTCAATAAGGCAAAGTGCTGATACCAACCAATCAGAAGTCAGCTTTGCTGTCTGGGTGATTTCAAGGGCTGCAACCCCGTCCACAACTGCAGGAATGGGTTGGGTTGCGTGCTTTAAATGCCTCTTTCCTGCCAATGGGAATGGGCATGCCTCTTTCCTGCCAATGGGAATGGGCATGCCTCTTTCCTGCCAATGGGAATGGGCATAATTCGGTGCCTAGTGATCCCTTCTTCAAGGATTGCGACTAAAGGATATTTGGAGGAATGGATGAATGTAAAACCAGATGGGTCCAATCCATAAAACTACTAAAAGGAAAAATGGTTGGTGCTTGAAGGAAACACCCTTAACCCGTTAGGATTAATGCAGGCACATCTGGTATTTTTTTAAAAGTACCAGCTTTATTACAAGATTTAAAGTGGTATTAAACCCTCCTATCATTTTCAGCCAAGGAAGCTGCCATCTTGGCCTCTGTTTAATCTACAACTGCCATGATGCTGCACATGTGATCAGCTATGACACCAGCCATTGGATGGTTTGACAGTTTGGTTTAGAGCACAACCAATGGGAGTGTTACATTTCCGGCACAAGCCGGAAATGGAACTGTTTTTTAAACTGTTAAATGGATGGGTTTACTACCGCTTTAAGGACAAAAAAAAAACCATACAATATGTTTAAAGAAGACCACAAGGGTCTATGGTACAGAAATGTATACCCAACGAACACGTGAACAGGTGGACATACTTGTCCCCAATCCAAAGATGATGGGGTTGGTCCAAGACCAATTTTCTACATGGTAAAAAAATTGCACCCCAACAACTGCATATGCACCTCTGAAGAAGTCCAAAACATGTCAGGTTGGCACGCGTGACCCAGTCTTGAACCAACCCCATCATCTTTTGGACTGGGGACAAGCATGTCCATCTGCTCACGCGTTCGTTGGGTATACATTTCTGTACCATAGACCCTTGTGGTCTTCTTTAAACATATTGTACTTCATGTTTTTTTTTTTTTGTTCTTTTTATACTGTGTCAAAAAAAAATTAAATCTTGTAATAAAGCTTGTACTTTTTCACAAATACCAGATGTGTCTGCATTAATCCTAATAGGTTAAGGGTGTTTCCTTCAAGCACCAACCATTTATCCTTCTTCAAGGACTGGACCACTAAGGTTGTTTGATTTTACGGTGCTTTATTTTCCTGACAGCGGGAAGGGTGCTCGTTGTAAATGGTAAGATTTAAAAGGGGGCCCTTCCCTCCCAAACTTGGCTTTAGAAATATAAAACTGAATGTAGAGTGGGAAGCTCCACCCCCGAATATTGCCAGTTCCACCCCAGAGGTTACATGGTTTAAGCGTATGTACTGTATAATTAAAGGGTAACTCCACTTCCGTGGGGAAAAAAAATAGAAAATAAAGAAAAAATAATCTAGCGTATACAATTGTGAGACAAGGCATATTGTAATTGAATGTTATTAAAAATGACTTTTCCTTTTCAATCTGCAGCCGCTGTAATTTTCTGAGAAGGCATTGCAATGTGGCTGCCTGGAGGTGTGCTAACTGACCACTCCCCAGAAACATCCTTTCCTACTTGTGTGATTGGCTCACCAATATTCCCAGAAGTCTGCCTAAAGCCTCGTACACACGGGACGACGATCGCATTCAACACGTCGTACTCACGACCGTTGTATGCGAAATCGATCTTTTGTATGCGCGCTTTCAACAGTCGAACATACGACGGTCGTACATGGGAGTAGTATGAGCAGACTACAAAACTTGGTTGTACCAACAAGCTTGCATACAACCGTTGTATCGTGTGTAGAGCAGTTGGGTACAACAAGTTGTATTGTGCTAAACATGCATGCGCCAAGTCCACTTCAACTAACACGAAATTAGATGAAGGAGCCCAAAGGGTGACGCTACGATACCAGCACTTCCTCTTTATACGCTCGTTCGCGTCATCACGTTCGGCCGGCCGCAAGTTGTATGTACGACCGTCGGGTGCACGTCAGTATGCTATTTACACTATGCAACATACGATTTGCGACGATCGTACGTACGATCGTCGTCCCATGTGTACGGGGCATAAGATACAAATCAGATTTCAGGCATCCCCTGCAACAAAAATGTCATTTTTGGAGAGATACTTTAATAGGACAAAAGATTTGGTGAATGATCAGTGCCCCTTATAAGTAAGAGCAGCCACGCAAAAAAGAGCAAACACAGTCTCAATAGGCAAAAGTAAAAATAAAGATTGCAGTGCTCCGGTGATAGCAGAAAAAAACCTTACAAGGTACTAAACAGTACAAAATATAAGTGTAAATGTTCCAAAAAATGTGTACATGTCAAATGTCCAAATTCCTCATAATCACAACAAGTATCAGGCGCATCAACAGGTGCATAGAGTCCCCATCCCTATTGTTAACCATCAAAGTCCAGAACAAAGTACATAATAGTCCAATAATGTGGATAAAAAAGAAGAAATCCGGTATATACACCCAGGGCTGCTCTCATGTGAGGGAAAGCCAAAACCGCACCTGTAGACAAGAAACAAAAAGGAGGCGCCTCTAAGTGTAAACCGTAAGAAATTTTTATTAAAAAGCACCAGCTAATTGGCTACTCACATGACTTAAAAAGGGTATGGCACATGGAACCAGGAGAATGCTCAACTGGTGAAGAGTATGGCATCAGTACCCGAGACCTAGTAAGCAGCTAGTCATCCGTACGGATGGGATTGTCAGTGGGGCCGTCCGTTCATGGAACCGTCCATTCGTGGAGTCGTTCGTGGATGGTAGGAACAATCGTCTCCATGTCTAATTGGATTAGATCCAATTAGACACCGCTATTGACTCCCAGGCACTACAAAAAGATGGCGGCACACCATCTTAGTTAGCCTGATGAAAGAGCGCGACTGTCTTCACACCGCGGTCTGTACGCTCTGAAACGCGTTGCGGATTGATGACATCACCCCGCTGCGACCAGTGCAGCCAAGCCTTGTTCTGGAATGCCCCGGCTGCCGGCACGGAGACGATTGTTCCTACCATCCACGAACGACTCCACGAACGGACGGTTCCACAAAACGGACGGCCCCACTGACGATCCCATCCGTATGGATGACTAGCTGCTTACTAGGTCTCGGGTACTGATGCCATACTCTTCACCGGTTGAGCATTCTCCTGGTTCCATGTGCCATACCCTTTTTAAGTCATGTGAGTAGCCAATTGGCTGATGTCTTTTTCATAAAAATGTCTTACGGTTTAAATTCCTCATAATGGGTCAATAACATCAGGTTCCTAAAATGATCAAGATGGCAACTCACCTGAACCAGTTGCCGCCTCACCAAAGAGGACGGCACACACACATTGGGTGTCACTTGGCGCTTGTCAATAGTGGGCCAGCAGATAGCTGTTTCATCAAGATGGTTCCTCAATATAGATCCAAAAGGAAACAAGAACAAATGATAGTGTAGTATGCCAAACACTTTTCAAATAGCAAAGAAGTGAAAAGAACCTCCACCCGTGAAGAAGGTTGGACTAGTGAGTATAGATAAACCAAACAGCAGCCACCGTCACCGCATGTTCTAGCAACTCACCGGACAGCATAACATAATGTGCCATAGATACCAGCCGGAATCCCACAGATGGATCTCCCAGGATGGGTGTATGGCTTCCAAATATAGATGGATCCAGATGTCATCACCCCAAATGGTACCTCAGAAATGCATCATTACCAAGGGTTTGAATCCCCATATGTGGATCCCCCAAGGTGGATGGATGGCTCCCGTTTAACGGTTCCAAGTATGGATAAGTTAATGCCACGCTAGTGTCAGCGCCATTACCCAATAAATAAAGGAGAAACGGTCATAGCGTAACATGTATTTAATGTGGATAAAAAGATTTAACAAGCATGGTATACAGCAAGGAAGCTCCGCCCCCAAATTCAGCCAGTTCCTCCCCTAAGGGCACACCATTAATGTGTATAATTGAGTGTTAGGTGGTGACATTAATGGAGGGCCTTTTCCTTCCAAATGTGGCTTTAGAACTATAGAACGTAATGTAGAGTAGGAATGTTCACCCCTGAATACTGCCTTTTCTCTTCAAATGTGATTTTAGAAATATTCAGCAGCCTAAAGTAGATTAGTAAGCTCTAACCCTAAATATTACCAGTCCCACCCCAGAGGTTACACCATTAAAGTGTATGTATAATTGAGTGTTATGCAGTAACATTAAGAGGGTGCCCTTCCCTCCCACATGTATCTATAAATGTAGAACCTAAAATAGAGAAGGAAGCTCCACCCTTGAATATTGCCAGTCAAACCCCTGAGGGTACATCATTAAAGTACTTACAGCGATAGAATTTCCTGTAGAGGTAGATCTGACCAGTACTGTCAGAGTAAACCAGGGGTCTCCAATCATTCCAGAAATAAGGTCAGTTCACTGCCTTCAGGCTTTAGGGGGGCTGGACTGTGGTCAGTGGGGGCTGAAAATGCCCAAGCAACAGTGGGGGTAAACAAAGCTCAATCATGGTATCAGTGGGAGGAATAGTGCTCCATCATTGGTGTCAGTAGGAGGAATAGTGCCCCATCATTGGTATCAGTGGGAGGAATAGTGCCCCATCATTGGTGTTAGTAGGAGGAATAGTACCCCATTATTGGTATTAGTGGAAGTAATAGTGCCCCATCGTTGGTGTCAGTGGGAGGAATAATCCCCCACCATTGGTGTCATTGTGAGGAATAGTGCCCCATGGTTGGTGTCAGTAGGAGGAATAGTGCCCCTATCATTGGTGTCAGTAGGAGGAATAGTACCCCATTATTGGTATTAGTGGAAGTAATAGTGCCCCATCATTGGTGTCAGTGGGAGGAATAATCCCCCATCATTGGTGTCAGTAGGAGGAATTATGCCCCATCGTTGGTGTCAGTAGAAGGAATAGTGCCCCATCATTGGTGTTAGTGGAAGGAATAACACCCCATTATTGGTATTAGTGGAAGTAATAGTGCCGTATTGTTGGTGTCAGTGGAAGGAATAGTGTCCCATCGTTGGTGTCAGTGGAAGGAATAGGGTCCCATCGTTGGTGTCAGTGGGAGGAATAGTGTCCCAAGGGCCGGAAAAAGGCAAGCAAAAGGCTACATCTGGCACGTGGGTCACAGTTTGGAGATCACAGAGCTAGAACACCTATACTCTGTTTTATATATGTATATACATCCATAGGTTGTAACTTGTTTATCCTTTCTTCAGATGTTTAACTTTTCAGCTCCAATGACATGCAATAGATGAACTTGTGTTGTGTAAGGGCACAATCATACATGTGGCAGCTCTTACTTCCCCTTTGAAAAGCACTTTTAAGAGGCTGGTTGACAGGCAGCTGGAAGACAATATGTCGCATCCTCACTGGCTGTTCTAACCATCAAAATGCTGAACCACCCTACTGCAACCACATGCACTCCATGAAGTTGAAGTGTGGTTTTGCAGTGCCCGTTAACTTGACTTGAATTCACTAGCAGTATTAAATGAAAGAGGCTTTAATTTTTACCATGGCCATGAAGGAAAACATTGTGGCCACACCACGTTTACAGTAACAGCCCTAAGCGGCTGAATACCCTTGTTCAGGTGGGCAGTTGGGAGGTGCTAAAACCATAGTGAAACTGCTGTTTTTTACCGCCTCCGAGGCCACGTTTCTAAATGTGGCAATTTTGCATGTATTTTAATTCCTGTGTATGAGGGCCCTGGGGCCCCCCAAAGTCTGAATCCAGCTCTGGCTGGAGGGCCTGGGATCATGGGCGTCCGCAGAAATTTTTTCAGGGGAGGGCATCATTTTAAGGTCACTCATGCTATGCCGCTTTTTGATATCACATTATCGCGGTCAGAGACTGCAGACATAGTACAGGAGATGGTCAGAGACTGCAGACATGGTACAGGAGACGGTCAGAGACTGCAGACATATTACAGGAGATGGTCAGAGACTGCAGACATAGTACAGGAGATGGTCAGAGACTGTGGACATAGTACAGGAGATGGTCACAGACTGCGGACATAGTACAGGAGATGGTCAAAGACTGCGGACGTGATACAAGAGACGGTCAGAGACTGCAGACATTGTACAGGAGATGGTCAGAGACTGCAGACATACTACAGGAGATGGTCAAAGGCTACAGACATAATACAGGAGATGGTCAGAGACTGTGGACATACTACAGGAGATGGTCAGAGACTACAGACATAGTACAGGAGATGGTCAGAGACTGCAGACATAGTACAGGAGATGGTCTGAGACTGTGGACATGGCACACGAGACGATCAGAGACTTCATACATAGCCCAAGAGGATAAGGACCTAGTGGGCAACCCCCGATCCAAAACCCTGATTCCAGGGGGGGGCAATTGCCCCCCCTTGCCCCTACCTGCAGACACCCATGCCTGGGATGAAGAGAGGTGCAGGGTGAGTCCAGGTTTCAATGTCTGCCTGCTGTCTTGATTCAGAATGAATTGGGTATAATAAGTCACTGCCATCTGTACGCAGGTAGTGCAGACAGCAGCAGAGCCAACGTGCCCGAACATGCAGTAATGGATGAAGTCACGCTGAAAGCTCTGATTAATGTCCATGCCGAACACGCTTGCAGTGAAATAATGACCTGTTTATGGCCCTTGCAGGCTCGTGTTCCTCTCGCTTCCGTTTTGGACGAGGTTTGTAATGCTAAGTTGGAACTTTTTGTTTCCTAATGTAACGCAGCGAGCCAATTAACCCCATCCTAGTGCTGGCATCCAGGGATCAAACGGACCTTTGTGAGTCAAACTGAGCGACAAAGTGTTCATAACTGCCAAGATATTTAAAGTTCTTAAAATGTTTGTCCCAGTAAATGTATCAGGTTAGGAAAAGTAAACCTCTGAAGGATCAGACTCATCTTGGCATTCTTGAGATAAAGCGTTAAACAATTCATCCAAAGTTGAACTTGCAGATTTGGTAGATGCTGGAGAGTTAAATGACCTAACAGTTTTTTTATGATTCTGCTGGGGCGATCCCTGAACTTAGGTTTCAGGGCCTAAACATGTGCCACACCCATTCCCACCCTCCCGGTTGAATTCTTTATATTTTGAAGAGCAAAACGGAAAGAGTGGGAACACCCCAACTGGGGCAGGAACAACCACACCTCTAAGGTTTATAGAAAACCCACACCTCTAAGATGAACAGGAACACCCTCACCTCCAAAGTGAATAGAACACCCACACCTCCAAGGTGAACGGACCCACACCCTAAAGATGGAGATGAACAGTCACACCTCCAAGAGGAACAGGAACACTCACACCCTAAAGATGGAGAGGAACAGTCACACCTCCAAGAGGAACAAGAACACCCACACCCTGAAGAACAATAGGAACACCCACAACACCAAGATGAACAGGAACATCCACACTTTCAAGGTGAACACGAAGAAACACCCACATCTCCCTAAGGTGGAAGAGAACACCCGCACTGCCAAGGCATAAAGGTACACCTACAGCTCCAAGGTTAACAGGACCATCTACATCTCCAAAGGAACAGGAATGCTCCACACCTCGAGAGTGAACAAAAACACCCACACCCTAAGGATGGACTGGAACAGCTACTCCCTCAAGGTTAACGGGAGCACCCAAAACTCTAAGATGAGCAGGGATACCCATAACACCAAGATAAATAGAAACATTCACACCTTCAAGGCGAACAGGAAACCCAAACCTCTAACATCCTAAACACCATGATACACAGGAACATCAACACCTCCAAGGTGTAAAGGAACACCTACAGCTCTAATGTAAACAGGAACATCCACACATCCTAAAGTGAAGAAGAATGCCCACACCTTCAAAGAGAACAGGAACACCTACACCTCCAAGGAGAACAGGAACACCCACACCACCAGGGAGATTAGGAAACCCTTTTCGTTACTCAGGAACGCCCACACCTCCTTGTTGAACAGGAGCATGCACACCATCAAGAAGAACAACATCTCCAGGGTGAACAGGAACCTATACCTCCTCATTGAGCAGGAACACCCAAACCTCCAAGGTGAATAAGATCACCCACACCTTCAAGGTGAACAGGAACACCCATACCTCCAAGGCGAACAAGAACACCCTCACCTCCAAGGTGAACTGGAACACCCACAAGTCTAAGGTGAACAGGAACATCCACACCTGTAAAGTGAACAAGAATACCCACCTATACCTCCTCGTTGAACAGGAACACCAAAACCTCAGAGGTGAACAAGATCACCCACACCTTCAATGTGAGCAAGAACACCCACACCTGTAAAGTGAACAAGAATACCCACCTATACCGCCTCGTTGAACAGGAACACCCAAACCTCTGAGGTGAACGGGAACACACCCACACCTCCAAGGTGAACAGGAACACCTACACCTCCAAGGTGAACAGGAACACCCACACCTCCAAGGTGAACAGGAACACCCACACCTCCAAGGTGAACAGGAACACCTACACCTACAAGGTGAACAGGAACACCCACATCTCCTACCTAGATGAACAAGAACACCCACACCTCTTAGGTGAAACGGAACAACAGTACCTCTAAAGAAAGCAGGAACAAGCCAGGGTGATTGCCCAGTTCTCCCATGGTCCCAAAATTATGCTTAGAGATCCAGACTTTGCTAATTATAATTGTATGATAAAAGTTAACCATTGGATGAAAAACTTTTAGAAGTTTAAAAATTTATAGCATGAGGCCAGCCATAGACAATGCAATAGTTGCAAGCAAAACTACCAGTTTGAAGCATCAGAGGAGTTTGTTGTTGTGCAGGGAGATTTTCCAGAACAGAATATTTTGCCAGCACATATGGACATCAAAGTCCAGTTTATAATAGAAAATCGAAAAATCACACCCAGAATACAATGTTATGGAGGTGTGACAGACAAGCCTTGTTAAAGGGGTTCCTGTGTGACTTTAAGCATTTTAAACTCTGGCTTGATTTTTGGTATGCTATAATTACTTGATGGACTAAGGTGTACTGGCAACGTATTCTATTCCTGTTTGTCACAGTGCCAATAGTTGGTGGCCACAACAGTCAACTGGAGAGGTTGGATCCAGCATAGTGTGTGATGGGAATATATTGAACCATGAATGAGCCATATTATTATTACTGTCAGTGTAGGAGGAGTATCACAGCAGGTAATAGTACTTGTGGGATCCTTGCATGTATGGGCAGATAGCCCTCTACCAAATGTTCTTGATGAGACCAACCAAAGAACTGCTTTTCAGTCCATTCCGATAAAGAAAGGGCAGATTTGCTCAAGGTAAAATTTGAATGTACAACCCTTATGATTCATATTAGACTCCGCAATTTCTGGATTGTGATTGGAATGAATGAAGGACTTCTTGTACAGTTTGATGCCTAAATTACCTTTTCAGAAGCATTTAACCAAACCGGTATAGAGATGGTCCTTTGAATCTATTGTTCTTTACAGAATTTATTTTGACTCTTTACACTTACAAACCATTGTCGTAGGAGTTTGGAGTGCAAGATTTAACCCTTTGCTGCACTACTGTAGGTGAAGGGGTTAAGAGGGCATTGTTTGGCGGCCTTGGCTCTGCGTGGTCCTGACTCCTGGGTGTGCCGCCCAGGCCCCACGTCAGCCTCCTGCAGTTCATTGCCAGGTTATCTCTGGGGAGGAAAACGCTCCCTGTTTACAGGAAATGCAGCACAAGGGGTCTACAGCACAGTGGGAAAGGCGTGTGCAGTAACAAGGATGCTGATTGCTGGTAACCCCTACTTTACCACGGTGCTAACATGCAGGCCATTTTTTATTTTAAAAAAGTTGGGAGGTGTGTGTGCTCACATGCAGTTAGCGTTGTAATATGAACTTCCTCGCAGTTAGCGTTGGTTGAACGTACTCTCATGATATTGGCAATGGTTGGATCATGACGTTACTTTTGGTCATCTCATTTAGTTAGTATTGCTTGGGTGTACTCTCATAAAGTTATCGTTGCTTGGGTGTACCTACATGAAGTTATAATTGTTCAGGTGTACTTTCAGGAAGTTAGTTTTTGTTGGTTGCTTGGGTGTACTATCATAAAGTTAGCATTGCTTGGGTGTACTCACATGATTTTAACATTGTACAAGTATATTCTCATGAAGTTAGCATTGGTTGGGTATAGTCTCATGAAGTTAACATTGCTTTTGTGTACTCTTAGGAAGTTGACATTGGTTGGATCCACTCTTAGGAAGTTATTGCTGGTTGGGTATACGCTTATGAAATTAACATTGCTTGAGTGTACTCTCAAGAAGTTGGCATTGGTTGGGTGTATTCTCATGAGGTTCACGTTGGTTGGGTGTATTCTCATGAGGTTCACATTGGTTGAGTGTATTCTCATGAGGTTCACGTTGGTTGGGTGTATTCTCATGAGGTTCACGTTGGTTGGGTGTATTCTCATGAGGTTCACGTTGGTTGGGTGTATTCTCATGAGGTTCACATTGGTTGGGTGTATTCACATGAGGTTCACGTTGGTTGGGTGTATTCTCATGAGGTTCACATTGGTTGGGTGTACATCTATGAAGTTAGCAATGGTTGGGTGCACTCTCATGAAGTTAAAATTGCGTGGATGTACACTTATGAGATTAGCATTGGTTTTGTACACTCTCCTGAAGTTGGCATTGGTTGGGTGTACTTTTGTGAAGTTAGCTGTGATTGGGTGCACTCTCCTGAAGTTAGAATTGCTTGGATGCACTCTCTTGCATTTAGCTTTGGATGGGTGTACTGTCATGACATAAGCACTGCTTGGGTGTACTCTCATAAAGTAATAATTGGTTGGGTGTTCGCTCATTTAAATTGCACTGCTTGGGTGTCCTCTCATTCAATTAGAATTGCTTGGGTGAACTCTCATGAAGTTACAGTAACGTTGCTTGGGTGTACTCGCATGAAGTTAGAATTGTTTGGGTGTACTTTTATGAAGTTAGCATTGCTTGGATGTACTCTCAGGAAGTTGGCATACGTCAGGTGTACTTTCAGGAAGTTAATTCTGGTTGGTTGGTTGAGTTATGATAAAGTTAGCATTGCTTGGGTGTACTCGCATGATGTTAACATTGTTCAAGTATATTCTCATGAAACTAGCATTGGTTGGGTATACTCTCATGAAGTTAACATTGCTTGGATGTACTCTCAGGAAATTGACATTGGTTGGATATATTTTCAGCAAGTTATTGCTGGTTGGGTATACTCTCAGGAAGTCAACATTGCTTGGGTGTACTGTACTCTCAAGAAGTTGGCATTGGTTGGGTGTATTCTCATGAGGTTCAAATTGGTTAGGTGTACATTTATGAAGTTAGCAATGGTTGGGTGCACTCTCATGAAGTTAGTATTCCTTGGATGTACACTCATGAGATTAGCGTTAGCTTTGGTTGAGTGCACTTTCGTGAAGTTAGAATTGCTTGGATGTACTCTCTTGAATTTGGATGGGTGTACTGTCATGAAGTAAGTACCGCTTGGGTATACTCTCATATAGTAATCAATGGTTGGGTGTACTCTCATATAGTAATCATTGGTTGGGTGTACTCTCATATAGTAATCATTGGTTGGGTGTACTCTCATATAGTAATCATTGGTTGGGTGTACTCTCATATAGTAATCATTGGTTGGGTGTACTCTCATAAAGTAATCATTGGTTGGGTGTACTCTCATATAGTAATCATTGGTTGGGTGTACTCTCATATAGTAGTCATTGGTTGGGTATACTCTCATATAGTAATCATTGGTTGGATGTACTCTCATATAGTAATCATTGGTTGGGTGTACTCTCATATAGTAATCATTGGTTGGGTGTACTCTCATATAGTAATCATTGGTTGAGTATACTCTCATGCAGTTCAAATGTATGTAAACCCTTACAATGAACTTCATTTATTAGCTCCCTTTTGGCCTGGTAAATATTCCATTGAATGTATTTTGTTATATCTGCTTGATAAGTGTAAAACATCTGTTGATCCTGCTAGAATTCTTGCAATAATTTCCTGTGCTCTCTGCCCATACTGCTGTTATCTCTTATCATTGTTTATAGCTGTGGACTACAAAAAACACTCCCCCCAATGTTACAGAGATGATGAAAGGTGGCTGTGTTCTGTAGTCTTACTTCCCAGAGTGAAAATGCTGTTCCTCTATACAGTCGATACCATACAGTGAGTGAGAGTTTGATAAAAGGTAAAAATCCTGAAAAAAAGAAAACAAACGCAGCCACCACATATAAGGACTGGCAAGCTGCAATTTGTTACAGTTTTGTTTTGGCGTCTAATACACCTTAATCCAGGTCCAGTGTGTTCACATGCAGTTACTGTTGTTTTGCTGTACTGGTATGCAGCAATGGCTCGACTGATGAGCTTGCTCTCTCTGGTGGGCCATCAGTTTGTCTTCTGGCTCCCTTGGTAGTTGCCCATCTTCATTCAGCCCCCCAGCTGCAATCTGCTCTCACTCAGCCATGACATTACAACGAACAGAAGAATCATCCGAGTATTAAACCGTCCACAGAGACCCCCAGCTCCAGGCTTCTTCTGTGTTTTACTGGCTGGAAATGTAAAAGCTCAGCTCTATACGACACATTAGCAAAAGAATCACCTCCGAGTCCATTATTAACCCCTTACTGTACTGCATGTCCGAGTGTTGGAACATTTATAAAACTAAGTATGAACGGTTCCTTTCTGAAAGGACATAAAAGAAGACAACAAGGGGCGCCAACTAAGTGTAGCATAAGTGACTCTCTTTCATTAAAAAAAAAGTAATTAGCAACTCATTTGATAAGAACAAAGGATCGTTCTTCAGGTAAAATGCCGCTCTGTAGTAGTGAAGCCTGGGGGTACACTAATCTGCAATGTGACTCTCATGCAGCTGCCGCCTTGGTAATGAACGCAGATCAGACAAACCCAGAGGTCCTAGAACCACCTTGGAACACACAGGTGTGGAAGCATCTGAGCGCCTTCACTAGGGTACAAAAGATGGCTTGTCCCGTATACCTCCTCTGACCATTACCTTTGCCAACCCCACCTTTAGTAACCACTCAGACAACAAATTGGAGTTAATGGCCAAGAGGCCCTTTATTAAACCACAAGCATAAATAACACCATCAAAAGGAAAAAACAGTCAAAATTGGAGTCTCAAGGTCCCAGTAGGCATCAACACCGAAATACCTGTGACCTGCTTGAAAAGGCCTCCAGCCGTCACCCCCTGGCTCGAAGACAAACAGCCACAGATACTATGCCTCCATTATACCAACTGGGAGCCGTACCTCAGACATGTCCCATAAAACACCATTTTGTGTGCCCACCACAACCTTACCAGGACCTTGCACCCCGCCATCTTTCCGTACCAACCAACTCCAGTAACTGCTCCTACCTACCCTTTTTTTTTTTTATTTTAGTACCAAAACACCCAAGGGTGGGCGGGCGGGAAGCTTCTCCTGTCTATCCCTCCTTCCGACTGGAGACCCCCTGCCACACCCTGCCTAATACTCCTAGACCTGCCTCTCCTAATTTCCTCCCAATCACATTCCTCCTATATCTTATGATTTAAAATATGCAACCTCCTGTACAATCCCATTTTAACCCCTGTCATGCCCTCCGCCTATTCACTTCTTTTCTTTTCTACGGGCCTCCCTTTCTCAAGCCCATTTGTTTTACCCCTTATTCATTTTCTATTTGGCCCCTCTGAAATGAACATTCCTCCCACTGAGTCAATAAGGCCCGAAAACTGGGGAAAAGTTGTGACGGGATATAGCACACAGATATTATACTCCAGCCAGCACAAGAAGAAATGGCGACAGCTCATCTTTGCAGGCTCTTGGAGTATTTCTCCATGGGGAACCAGGAAGATTAGCGCTGAAACCCTGGGATTATCCTATGAGTAGAGGAATTTGTGGTGGTATTTGGGCAGGATGCCTGAATTCTGGGTTGGCAGCTTCTCCATGCCAAAGTATTGGAAGAGTGTAGAGTCCATCAGCAGCTGATCGGAGAGGGCTGCTCCAACAAACTACTGATGGGCTAAACACTCTTCCAAAATCCTGTATCCTCTACTCATAGGATAATCCTGGGATTATCCTATGAGTAGAGGAATTTGTGGTGGTAATTGGGCAGGATGCTTGAATTCTGGGTTGGCAGCTTCTCCATGCCAAAGTATTGGAAGAGTGTAGAGTCCATCAGCAGCTGATTGGAGAGAGCTGCTCCAACAAACTACTGATGGGCTAAACAGTCTTCCAAAATCCTGTATTCCTTTAGTTTTTCCAAAACATCCAAGACAAAGCCTGGGACCGAGTCTCCCAAAGTCCTAATTCACACCTTCTATTCTGTTCAGCCCACTGAATGAATGAAGGAGGCAACTTTGAGGCGCCCGAAAGGCATTGGTTCATCCTTTATCCTAATTCACGTTGGAATAAATTTATACCTGTGTACTAGGTGTCACATTTTCATCTCGGATCCATTCAAGTTTGTGTTTCATTATAAAGGGGAAAGTTTTTTAGCCTGGCACACAGAGTTCAGGCATGATTGAGTCTTGTGATAGGACATTGGGTATAATCCACAGAAGGAGGCAACTTTAGGCACCGGAAAAGGTGTCTCGTGTTAAATTAGTCTTTTCTTTCTTGTTGTCATGGTCAGGGATCTGGCTTGGAGACCAGTAGCTATAGCAGTAGAGAAGCTCCCACTATCCAGCGGGATAAGTACAGCAGCGGGTCACCTTGGCAGATGACAAGGGCTCACCTGAACACTAAACTGTATTCACCAAAGCTCCCGATGATGAAGATGGGTTTGGCTGCGTGTTAGTACCAGGTTGCGGCCCCAGAATCGCCCCTTCAGGAGGTGAGCAAGCCGGGGTCAAATAGCAGGTAGGGATCCAGCAGAAAAGTAGTCAGTAAAAAAGCCAGAATTCAGTAACAAGTGGTCGCAGGTTGGGATCAAGCCGAAGCATAGTAAAGGAACAAGCCAAAAGTCAGTAATGAGTGGTAGCGAAGATACGGACGCAGCAGGAGTGACAAGAACAAGGTTTTGGCTGGAGAGAGCACAATAATCTGGAAACAGGAAGTGCATGAAAGGAGCAAGAGGTTTAAGGTTCAGTAGAAACAAGGCACAAAGCAGGATTGTCCAGTGGATTGTCCATTGGATCAGACAAGGAAGAGCAAGAAATTCAAGGTTCAACAGAAACAAGGCACAAGGCAGGATTGTCCATTGAATCAGATAGGGAGCTGTCCAGCATTTCAGTCAGCTACAAAGAGCTCCTAAAGTTGGAAATGGGTTTGGCTGCATGTTAGTACCAGGTTGCGGCCCCAGGACTGCCCTACCAGGAGGTGAGCAAGCAGATATAATAGGTAGGGATCAAGCAGCAGTGTAGACGAGGAACAAGAATAAAGTCGGTAATAAGTGGTAGCAAAGATACGGACGCATCAGGAGTGACAAGAGCGAGGCTGGAGAGAGAGCACAATAATATGGAAACAGGAAGTGCAGGGGAGGACCAAGAGATTCAAGGTTTAGTAGAAATAAGGCACAAAGCAGGGTTGTCTAATGGATTGTCCACTGGATCAGACAGGGAGGAGCAAAAAATTCAAGGTTCAACAGAAACAAGGCACAAGGCAGAATTGTCCATTGGATCAGAGAGGGAGCTGTCCAGCATCTCAGTTGGCTTAGCAAGAGCTCCTAAAGGTGGAGATGGGTTTGGCTGCATATTAGTACCAGGTTGTGGCTCCCAGGATCGCCCCACCAAGAGGTGAGAAAGCCAAGGTTCAGTAGCAGATATAACAGGTAGGAATCAAGCAGAAGCGTAGTCAGTAAACAAGCCAGAGTTCGGAAACAAATCTTCTCAGGTTGGGATCAAGCAGAAGCATTGTCAAGGAATAAGCCAAAAGTCAGTAATGAGTGGTAGCAAGATATAGAAGGCAGCAGAAGTGACAAAAGAGAGATTTTGGCTGGAGAGAGCACAATAATCTGGCAAACAGGAAGTTCATGAGAGATTCAAGGTTCAGCAGAAATAAGGCAGGTTTGTCAAATGGAATGTCCAATGGATCAGACAGGGAGGAGCAAGAAATTCAAGTTTCAGCAGAAACAAGTCAGAAGGCAGGTTTATTGGCTCAGACAGGGAGCTGTCCAGCATCTGAGATCGCTCAGCAAGAAGAGACATCAATAGACACAGCAGAGGTCGCAGGTTCAGACCCGGGTCCAGACACTTCTTTTACTCAAACTGACTTTTTG
>BLSH010377128.1:116777-132013 GCA_018402905.1 Glandirana rugosa
AAATTATTATTTCTGAAACCTGAAGATTCCTAGAATATTCCCAGAAAACTAAACCACGAGAGAAACTGGATAATGTAACCCCCAAAGAGTTGAGCCCACTCACAGGATAGAACCCTTCAGAAACACCACTTGAAGGTTTATGTTCGGTTAACCTGAGTTCAGTATTTAAACAGGTGTAAAGCAATTGGACACTTTTAGACACAGGACACGGGGGAATTTACATTTTGAAGTCGTACCGTAGATATATAGGATTTCTCTTCCCAGACACACGACTACAGACACGAAGTTTTTCAGTCAAACTCATTTTCTTCACAGACCTGGGCCCAGACTTGGACGCTGGAGACGACACAGATAGCAAGAAGAGACATCAATAGACACAGCAGAGGTCGCAGGTTCAGACCCGGGTCCAGACACTTCTTTTACTCAAACTGACTTTTTGAAGCACAGACATCAGCACACAGACCCTTCTCTTTAGGATATATAGATGCCATGCTGAAGTTTTACATTTAAGGGGGCACAGGACACAGATTTTCACAGGTTAACGAAATGTGGACAAATTTATGACTTGAGTCCAATTGGCTTGTATTTGGAAGTTCACCACAAAGACTTCCCAAGATAGGACACTCACCCGAGTTGAGAAACCCCCAATGTAATAGGTCAAAGAGAGCACCAAATCAAAAGACCCTTATAAGATCCTTAGAAGTCCAAAGTCTTTATTATTAAAAGAAAGCCAATGCATTTCGGGGCAACCCCAGACTTGCTACTTCCCCCGTGAACACCAACACTGACCATTGTTTATAACATTTTCTGCCGGTGGATGAGTCTGCTTAGGAGTACTTTTGAGTCCTATTAACACTCTGCCATTTCACCCAGCCCTGATGAAGGTGGATTTTGTGGCCCCCTCTGGGTGATCTACGTACATGACAAGGATTTTAACAAACTTTGTTTCAGATTGCTACCTTTTGTAATTCTGAAGAAATAGCTGTTTGTCTGTCTGTGTCCATGTGCAAAATGCATCTAATGGGAGTGTCTTTATAATTATCAATCAGCTGCTGCACCTGCAGGGTTCCAATGAGGAAAGTGCCAGTGTCTGCATCCCTCTAGATGTGATTTCCCTTTTGGAAGTATCTCACTAAAAATGACATTTTTGTTGCAGGAGATGCCCAAAATCCACTTTGTATCTTAGTGCAGACTTCTGGAAAAAATCAGTGAGCCAATCACACAAGCAGGAAATTACATTTCTGGGGGTGAGTCTGTATACCATCTGTAGACAGAACACCTCCAGGTTGCCATATTGCATTTTACAAAAAATGACAGTACTGTAGATTGAAGGGGAAAGGTCATTTTTAATAGCATTTAGGTACATTATGATTTGTGTCGCAATTGTATATGCTATATTTATTATTTTTTTTATTTGCTATATTTTTCCCACAAAAGTGGAGTTACCCTTTCAGTGGACCTTTACAAGTGAATACATTCCTCATGTCTTACAATACACAGTAAGGCCTTATCACAGGCCGTTGAGCTGCGATTTTACTGCCCCCCTGATCGCCGTGCCTCAAGTTAATATAGCCGGTGGCTGTGTTAGTAAACATCTCTGCGACTGCGGCACAGTGGAATTTATACAAGCATTGCTGCAAATCACCACCCATTCGAGTGAACAGGACTGCGGTGCAGTCATGTGCAATAAAAGCAGTTTGGCGCAATGGGCTGTCACTGTTAAAACAGGCATTCAGAAGGCAACATCTCACCTCCAAGCCACCTGTCAAATGGTGGATCACTTTTCAAAGAGGTGGTAAACACTACTGCACATGTATCCAGGGCTGGGACAAGGGGTGGGCAGGAGGGAGCGGCCGCCCTGGGTGCAATGGTTTATTGCAGGGATGGGGGCGCCCCGTGACAATTACATCACCGCTAACTAGAACCCTAAGGGAAGATGGGGAGGGGCATAGTTTGCCATCTTTGCTCTAGACAAGGAAGACCTTGTCCCGGCACTGTATGCATCACCCTGGGTTCCCAGCTACTTCCTCAACTGAGATGCCGACTCAGTGATTCCAAAATCATACAAAACCTGGTACCTGTGCAGGTCTTGGTTGAGTTTACAAATCTCTTACCTTGTGAATTGTTACAAAGTTACAACATTGCATTTGATTACCTGGGGGAGAGGAGACTGAGTAAATGCTTTCTCCTGCCTGCAGCAGACTGATGACATCATCTTAGCCCAGGCAAAGTCATGAGACTGCAATAATGGTTTTCAAATGATAAAAGATGAAGCTGTTATTATTGATATTATTTCAAAAAGCTCCAACTTCTATCATGTTAAAACTATTATTGGGCTACAGTGAGTGACTGTGCCTAGCTTAAGATGATGGCATCAGTCTGCTGCAGGCAGGAGGAAGGATTTCCTCTGTTTCCTCTCCCCTAGTGATCAGACTGCAACTGTGTAGCGAGTCAAGGCGAGAGGCTGCAGCAGAAGGCTGATCTGTGTAAGACATTTGTGAACCGTGCTCACACCAACACTTACAAGATTGTGTCATACCAGAGCTGGCATCTCGGCCTAGGAAATAGATAGTGACCCTAGATGATGCCTGAACAAAGATGGCTTTGTCCTTTTGGAGAGAAAAGCAGAAGAAAGCATTGTCAGGGGGGTACTGTGATCTCTGAGAGGTAATAAATACCTGTAAGCAATACAATGACACATTACTTAAAGCTGAACTCTGAGGAACTGAAAAAATACCCCTGCAGTGGGGCTCCTACTCTCCCCCAGTGAATATACTGCAATTTTTATGTAGCTCTTCTCGCTTGCCTCCTTCCCCTATCAGGGCCTTCTCCCCATTCCCTATTGCTACACTGAAGACGGGGGAATCCTTCACTCACCCCTTTCTGCCTCCCCCCTCTCCTCACCTGAAGATGTCGTACCAAGAGTCTCCCCCAAGGGTGGGCTTCTACACATGGGGGCTCATCCGGGATCCCTCTCACTTGCCTTTTGGAGAGAAAAGCAGATGAAGGGATTGTCAGGAGCAGTACTATGATCTCTGTGAGAGGTGATAAATACCTGGAGGTGTTACACTGACACGTTACATGCATTTAATGTGAAACAACATACACTATATTGTCAAAAGTATTGGGACGTCTGCCTTTACACGCACATGAACTTTAATGGCATCCCAGTATTAGTCCATAGCGTTCAATATTGAGTTGGCCCACCCTTTGCAACAGCTTCAACTCCTCTGGGAAGGCTGTCCACAAGGTTTAGGAGTGTCTATGGGAATGTTTGACCATTCTTCCTGAAGTGCATTTGTGAGGTCAGGCACTGATGTTGGATGAGAAGGCCTGGCTTGCAGTCTCAGCTCTAATTCATCCCAGAGGTGTTCTATCGGGTTGAGTTCAGGACTCTGTGGAGGTCACTCAAGTTCTTCCACCCCAAACTCTCTCTTCCATGTCTTTATGAAATTTGCTGTGTGCATTGGTCCAAATAATTTTTTGGGGGGGGGGATTATGGTGTGGGGTTGTTTTTCAGGGGTTGGGCTTGGTCCTTTAGTTCCATTGAAGGGATCTCTTAAGGCGTCAGCATACCAAGACATTTTGGACAATTTCATGCTCCCAACTTTGTGGGAAGAGTTTGGGGATGGCCCCTTCCTGTTCCAACATGACTGCGCACCACTGCACAAAGCAACGTCCATAAAGACATGGATGAGCGAGTTTGGGATGCAGGAACTTGACTGGCCTGCACATAGTCCTGACCTCAACAAGATAGAACGGAGACTGTGAGCCAGGTCTTCTCGTCCAACATCAGTACCTGACATCACAAATGCTCTTCTGGAAGAACGGTCAAACATTCCCATAGACGCTCCTAAACCTTGTGGACAGCCTTCCCAGAAGAGTTGAAGCTGTTATAGCCGCAAAGGGTGGGCCAACTCAATATTGAACCCTACGGACTAAGACTGGGATGCCATTAAAGTTCATGTATGTGTAAAGGCAGGCGTACCAATACTTTTGACAATATATGCATATCTGGTGCTAGAGTCACTTTAAATATAGACATCTGTACATGATCATAGTCATACATCTTCTCTGTATGAAGGATATCAGTGATTCGGATAATAATCCCCCCACCCCAGCATTGTCTCAGGAAATGTTTCCTAATTGGACGCTGCTTTCACGCATTGCGTGTTTCTATATCAGTTTGTGCCCTAGGGATGTAATATCCACCGTCCCCTCAATAATAACATTATAGATTACCGCCTAGGATAGCAATAACCCCTCGCCGTGAAAACGGCCTCCCTTCCATCATTAGTATTTATTGTCATGGCTTCTGCGGCAGACGGGAGCCTTCTCCCAGAATTATTATCTACACTTTCGCGGTCAAAAAATTCGCCCCGCGATCTTCCAAGATGAGGATTTAATTGCATCGCCACGAGTGCCAGCCTTTTGCGCTGCTGCCCCGGTGTGCGCTTATTGGATCACGTGATCCGGCTTCCAGCGTCGTTCCTACACTCGCCGCATACAGCAGCTGTTTAAAATACGATTTCTCAGTGTGGCCCCCGTCCGCGGACTTCATTAACAAGATTTAGTTCCCAAACTAAAAATGTTAGCGGCTCAAAGTGCGACGTTAACAATGCACCCGTCGCGGCGCTGCCGGTGGGACTTTAATGGACGGCAGTTCAAAAAACTAGGCTTTTGTGAAGGCTCGCCGGTTTGGCTTGAACATCCAATCCGATTAAAATGGGAAATGTTTTTAGATTGAAAAGGGTTAAAGTATATGAACAACCAATTGCGAAACGCTTAGGCTACGGCAAGATCTTTGCGTTTTCTCGCAGGTCAAACATCATAGTGCAGCAGTACCACGCGGTTTGGTGCGGGGCGTTTTTGGCTACGGTAAAATCTTTAAGTGTCTGGAATGCACACAAAAGCTTGCGCCGAGAAACGCACTGCATCAATACCAGTATTTTCTAATGGCACCTCCATGCATCTGCATACGTCCGCGTTTTTGCGCACCAAACTGCACGGTGCCGCAGCACCATGCGGTACAATGTGGCACTCATTTGGAAAAAAAGTAATAGACTTCTTTTTTGTGTTTTTCACGCATAGGGCAGCCCATTAAAATGAATAGGCTGCCCTACACGCAACGTGCGGGAATGCGTGAGAAAGGCGCAGAAACGCGCCAATGCTTGGTTGCGCCTGTGGATGTGAATCCAGCCTCATGAACTTCTTTTTCCTGTGTTTCTCACGCGTAGTGAAGCCCATTGAAATTAATGGGCTGCTCTAGGCGCAAAGTGCGGAAACACGCCTGGGCTTGGTCGCACCTTTAGGTCCCGTTCACATCACCATTCTGTTCAGCGATTTGCATGCGTTTTCACATGTCCCATAGGGCCAGCCCATTCACTTGAATGGGCTGCCCTATGCGCCTCTGTTGCCTGAAAAAAGCTCCCCAAAAAGTTTCACGCCATTTTGAAAGGCGCGGTTTGCTGTGATCGCAGCTTGTTCCTGTCATGGCAGAATTGCACCGCATCGCATTTGGGGTTCCATTTAGGGATAATGGTACCCAAACACGCATTGTTCAGCAATCACCACACAATTTGCAATCGCAAAGTGTGAATGGAGTCTTAGGTACAAACCTGCGGTTCGGGGGCGGTAGAAACGCATAGTAGAGCCACATTTTTATAGTCCTCCCCACTTAACCTGCAAAGGCAGCAGATGGGGGTGTTGGCATGCTGCGGACACAGTGCTTTGTGCCCATGGCACAAATGATCCCCTGTCACATTTGGCGACCAATACTGCTGCCAAATGCGACCCATTTAAGTAAATAGGGACCCACAGTAAAATGCCCTGCAAGCACTTGCAATGGGGCATTTTCAGGGGTTAAAACAGGTGGTGAGGAGGCATCAAGTGAATGGGGCGTGCTGCAACCACGCTGCATCCGCGTGACCATTCAAGTGAATGGGGCGTGCTGCAACCACCCTGCAACCGCATGACCATTCAAGTGAATGGGGCGTGCTGCAACCACTCTGCAACCGCGTGACCATTCAAGTGAATGGGGCGTGCTGCAACCACCCTGCAACCGCATGACCATTCAAGTGAATGGGGCGTGCCGCAACTACCTTGCAACCGCGTGACCATTCAAGTGAATGGGGCGTGCTGCAACCACCCTGCAACCGCGTGACCATTCAAGTGAATGGGGGGTGCTGGAACCACCCTGAAACTGCATGACCATTCAAGTGAATGGGGCGTGCCGCAACTACCTTGCAACCACGTGACCATTCAAGTGAATGGGGCGTGCTGCAACCACCCTGCAACCGCTTGACCATTCAAGTGTATGGGGCGTGCTGCAACCACCCTGCAACCGAGTGACCATTCAAGTGAATGGGGCGTGCTGCAACCGCCCTGCAACTGCGTGACGATTCAAGTGAATGGGGCGTGCTGCAGCCACCCTGCAACCGCGTGACGATTCAAGTGAATGGGGCGTGCTGCAACCACCCTGCAACCGCGTGACGATTCAAGTGAATGGGGTGTGCTGCAACCAACCTGCAACCGCGTGACGATTCAAGTGAATGGGGCGTGCTGCAACCACCCTGAAACCGCGTGACCTTTCAAGTGAATGGGCTGTGCTGCAACCACCCTGAAACCACGTAACCATTCAAGTGAATGGGGCGTGCCGCAAGTACCCGGCACCTGCGTGACCATTCAAGTGAATGGGGCGTGTTGCAACCTCCCTCCACCCTTGTGACCATTCAAGTAAATGGGGTGTGCTGCAACCTAGGGTTGCCACCTCATCCCTTTAAACCCGAACACATATGAATTACACAGGTTGTTGTTCTGAGGCCAATTTATTGCAGATGAGGCATCAAGTGAGTTTAATCACCACCTCAATCAGCCACACAACCTGTGTAATTCATATGTGTTCGGGTTTAAAGGGATGAGGTGGCAACTCTACTGCAACCGCGTACCCATTCAAGTAAATAGGGCGTGCTGCAACCACCCTGCAGCCGTGTGACCAATCAAGTGAGTGGGGCGTGCTGCAACCACCCTGCAGCCGTGTGACCATTCAAGTGAATGGGGTGTGCCGCAACTACCCTGCACCTGCGTGACCATTCAAGTGAATAAGACTGTAAGGTAGGCACCCTGCAGCTGCGTGACCATTCAAGTAAATGGGGTGTGCTGCAACCACCCTGAAACCGCGTGACCATTCAAGTGAATGGGGTGTGCCACAACTACCCTGCACCTGCGTGACCATTCAAGTGAATAAGACTGTAACGTAGGCACCCTGCAGCTGCGTGACCATTCAAGTGTATGGGGTGTGCTGCAACCACCCTAAAACCGCGTGACCATTCAAGTGAATGGGGCGTGCTGCAACCGCGTACCCATTCAAGTAAATGGGGCGTGCTGAAACCACTCTGCACCTGCATGACCATTCAAGTGAATAAGACTGTAACGTAGGCACCCTGCAGCTGCGTGCAATACACATGGTTGCAGCACTATGAGTCGGCATTTTTTAGGGTTAAAACAGGCAATAAAGAGGTGACAGATCACCTCCTCACCACCTGTCAAACACACACTTAGAAGCAATCCATGGCAGAGGTGGCAAGGGCTGCCACATGCGAGAATAAGCCCCAGGGGCATCAAGCTGATTTGATCTGAGTTGACCAATGCAGGGTCAATGCAAGGATACAGCAAATACTTTCGCTGTCTGTGTACTCTGTTCACACCAGAGCATTGGGTTGGTGGGCGCAAGGAAAAAATGTAGATGTGCTGCTTTTTTTTTTTTTTTTGCAGCATAGCAGTTACAGTCACAATGGGCTGCTGTGCTATAGAATTACAGATGTAAAATAAAGGGGAAAAAACACAACACAGCAATGTAGTGCTGTGCCCATTCACACTGCATACCAGTGCACACATTATGTGCACAATAACACACGCTGTACGGTGTGAATGCGTCCTTAATGTCCTTCAGTTAGGATTTATACTTTAACCAAGATGTGTATTTTAAGCCATTTAGACATTATGGTCTGCATGGAAGTCCCCTGGATGGCGAGGTAAAGTTGCATACACCTTGTTCATTCTTGGTCTGTTTCTGTGTCTCATTTCATCAGACTGCAGTTTTGGCTTGGAACAAATAGGCAGTACAGGGGTGGCATTGTGCCCTGACTTTCATGATCTGTGTGGTTATATTGGGTCATTGTTCCAGAGTAATAAAGCAAGAGACAGGGAGGCTTTAGAGCAGTGGTTCTCAACTACGGTCCTCGGGACCCACTAACAGGCCAGGTTTGCAGGATAACTGAAATACATCACAGGTGATATAATTTGCTGCTCAGTGATTGCAGTATTCTAGTCTGCATCTCCCCAAGGTAATACTTAAAATCTGGCCTGTTGGTGGGTCCCGAGGACCGGAGTTGAGAACCACTGCTTTAGAGGGTTTCCTGTAATTCCTTGGAAACACTAGGTTCACATCTATGCAGGTTGCAGTTGATGCATTTTTGCAGTGCATTTTGCATTTTTGGACACACATTGTTGACAATTTTTTTATGTGTTCCGTGTTTTGTTTTTTTTGGCTAATAGGAATGTTAGGTTGCGGTTGATGTGTTTTCTGGGTGCATTTTTTCACACTCATTCTTGACACGTTTTTGTGTTTCGTGTTTTTGGGAGGTGTCTGTTGTCTTGCACTAGAAACCAGCAAAAATGCAGCAGAAAGGCATCAGTGAAGTCTATGGAGCCAAAAACGTAACCTGCTGCTGGATAAAAAGTTCCTGACCCTTTCCAGGAAACACACTGGTGAACGTGACCCATAGGAAATCATGTTTAATGTACTGCTGTGCGTTTCGGCAAAACTTTAAAATGCATAGGTGTGAACCAGGCCTTAGACAGTTCTGTTCATGTCGTGCGACTTTGATGCTACTTGAGTGCTAAAGTCACATCAAAGCTGCAGTAAAGTCACACTACATGAACAGAACTGTCGTACTTTCCTATTAGCCAAAAAACCCCAGCAAAACGCATCAGAAAAGGTGTTGGTCCATTGAAGTCTATTACACGCAAAATGCAAAACTGCTGAGGGGAAAAAAGTCCCTGACCCATTCCAAAAAAACGCACAGATGTTAGGAGTTAGAAGAGTTAGGAGAAGAAAATGAGTAGAGGGATTATCTCAAAAATGTGTCAATTGTCGTCTTAGATAATTCCAATGTAGATTTAATGAATGGGAAGTTGTTAGGTGTGAGATGCTCATAAGATCTATTGCTTTGCTGCTTGCAGTGCCTACACTGAACCATACAAAGTATGCCCCATTCCTATGGGCAACGCCGAGGACGTCACCTCCGATGAAGAGCAGAAGAGTTCGGAAGATGAAGAGAGCAGCTCGGGAGGAAGTGGAGGGGTGCAAAAGGTAATTCTGTTTGGTATCATTATAAAAATGTATTACATAGTGAAGGATTCCCAAAGCACGATGGGTAAGCTAAAGAGACAGCACTGCAGAGCAGCTTGCTTTACAGCTCCCTTTGTCTGATTGAAACATCAGCTGTTTGATAAAGTGAAGCTCTGTGATGACTCAAGTTTTCTTACCAGTGGACCTTTACTGTTATATTGCTGCTGAAAATGTTTTGTTTTATCTAAAGAGGATGTTGTTTTTTAAATATTTTAACCTGGCATGGACATCGCGGCAGGCCAGGGCCCTGTCATTGTTGGGGGGCCCTGCTCTGCTCGCCCCTTAAGCCCCGCGCTGCCTGCCTGAGTTGGGCCACCTCCAGCGCTGGTCGCAATGGTCACTACTGTCACATACAGAAGCGCTGCTTCACATAACGATGAGCTTGGGTTCTGTCCAGACCCGGAAGTTAGCTGTCATTGCTTGGCCACTGAGCTGCGGGCAGGTTGTTTCCCAGCCCAAATCAGGCGTACACATAGAGACAGGGATGCCCGTGTTCAGCCAAGCCAAGAAGGAAGCTGCTGATGCTGCAGGTGGGGCATTTCCTGGCCCGCAGCTGCACATACATAGGGGGCCGGAAAGGTGGTGACATCATTGACCTAATATGACCACATGTATGATTATGACATCATTGACCTAATATGACCACATGTATGATTGTGACATCATTGACCTAATATGGCCACATGTATGATTGTGACATCATTGACCTAATAGGGCCACATGGATGCTCATTCCATCATTAACCTAATCTTTGTATATGAGCATCTGGGGGGGGGGGGGGAATCTCCTGCCCGAAGCTCATTGGCCCAGCAATGACAACTTCCAGGTTCGGACTGAACCCAAGCTCATCCCTACTTATCACAAGTCATTGGAGCCAGCTTCAGGCATAAACAGGGCCACTGATAAGGTAGTACAGCCAGCCCTCCTGTACTGGGCCCAGGCCCCATCAGTTCAAAAGGGGGGCCCAGGCACTTGTTGGGCAGGAGGGCCGGCTGTACTGTCTTATTTCAGCCACCGATCCTCTTCTGCCTCCCCCTGAAGAGCTGCCAGCTTCTCCTCTTCTCTCTCCCTCTCTGTCTGCACCGGGGGGGGGGGATTGTTCCTAGTATATGCACCCCTTCCATCTGCTGTCCAGGGCCCCCCTGTGTGCCCATTTCCCCTACAGTGCTGCCGGCTTTCCTCTCCTATCCTGCTGGCACACAGGGGGATGTTTCAGGATGAAGAGCGGAGAAAGAGGCTGGTAAATATGTAATTTACTGGCCCCATCCATTCCTGAATGAACACAGTGAGTGAACGGTACCATTTGCTCCTGTGTCCATTCATCACTAAAGCATAGTAAACTGTTTACTATGCTTCGGTCTGTGAATGGGCAGGAAGCCTCTGAGTGCTTCCTATTCATTCATGTCCAGTTGCCTTTCCTTATCCTTATGTGATGCTTTATGTGGCGGTGTCTGCAGATGATATACCAACTGACAAATAAGACAAAAAGAGTCCATTCACACTTCTCAGTCCCTGTGCGCTACGTGAATATGCAATAGCATGCTTTGCGTTAAGGCAAACCATTCCAAATGAACGAGCTTCTAATGCAATGCAAGTTAATGCAAAACACAGGAATGGACCAAATGCACAGAAATGGACCAAATGCACAGAAATGGACCAAATGCACAGAAATGGACCAAATGCACAGAAATGGACCAAATGCACAGAAATGGACCAAAAAAGAACAGACATGCAGCATTTTTTTTCCCTGACGCAGCGCACCTCAATATGCGGTAGTGCCATGCGTTGTGGTGTGCTGTAATGCATGTGCATTGGAGCTACCTTAATAAATAGCCCCACAGCACGCTAACACGCGTAGCATGCATTAACATGCATCAAAGTAACTTGCACATGGATGTGCGCACAATTGCACCCGAGGCTCCATCTTTGCTGACTGCACAGCCAGGTCTGCCAGGAGCCACTCAAAAGACACAATATTTTTTTGGGCCAGTTTTCCTTTAATATTCCTTTGAATAAAAAAAAAAAAAAAACAGGAGATATCCATTACCATTTACCACCAAATGAAAGCCCAATTTGTCCTGAAAAAACAAACAAAGCCGCAGTATAATCCACCTGGATGCGCAAAGTAGCTGTGATGATATGTACGGTCTTACCAACACAAAGTCGCAAAATTGTGCTTAGGCATTAGGATTTGTTTTACCCTTAGGCTAGAAGGGGTTAAATAATGAGCCTAATAAGAGGCCGTCTTTTTGGCACGAGAACAGATCCAGGATCCTTGAAAGGAGCCCTTAGATATTTAAATCTGAACTCCGGGCACAAAAACTTTTCAAATATTTTATATTTATTATTCCTCATTGGTCACATAGGATATAAATCCACTTTGTGAGCACCAAATGCCTTTGCAAATCCACATATTACCTTGTAAAAGTAGAAATGAATTCTCCTCATCCGTAAACGCTGCCACTTTTGCGCAAACCAATCATTAAACGCTGATTGCGATTTTTTTTTTTTTTACCAAAAATATGAGGAAGAATATAAATCGGCCAAAACCGATGAAAAAAAAAATGTTTTTTTTACATTTTTTTTTTCGGATTTGTATTTTAGCAAAAAGTAAGAAAAACTTTTTTTTTTTGCAAAATTGTTGCTATTTTTTTTGTTTATAGCGGTGATCAGAAATAACGCAGCGGTGATCAAATACCACCAAAACAAAGCTCTATTTGTGGGAAAAAAAGGACGCAAATTTTCATTTGGGTACAAAGCCGCACGACCGCGCAATTGTCAGTTAAGGCGACGCAGTGCCGAATCGCATAAAGTGCTCTGGTCCTAAAGTGGGAAATCCTTCCCGGGGCTGAAGTGGTTAAAGCAATCTACCGTGCTGGGCAAAACTACCTCTGGGGTTGCTGATTCCTACCTTCTGTTATTCTGAAGAAATAGCTGTTTGTTTCTCTGTGTCCATGTGCAAAATGCATCTAATGGGAGTGATTTTATCATTATCAATCAGCTGCTGCACCTGCAGGGCTGTAATGAGGAAAGTGGCAAGGTCTGCAATCCCTTTAGGCTACTTTCACACTGAAGCGTTTTACAGACGCTATTTAGCTAAAAATAGCGTCTGTAAAGCGCCTCAAAAGTCCCCCCCCCATCCACCCCAATGTGAAAGTCCTGAGTGCTCTCACACTGGGGCGGTGCGCTAGCAGGACGTTACAAAAATTCCTGCAAGCAGCATCTTTGGGGCGGTGAGGGGAGCGGTAATTTACCACTCCTCTACTGCCCCTGCCATTGAAATGAATGGCAAGCGCTGCCGAAGCGGCTGCACACCGCCTCGGTAGCGCTGAGTGCCGGCACATTTAACCCCATTTTAACCCCTTGTGGGGGGTTAAAAGTGCCCCACACCTGCCTGCATAGCGGCGCCGTAACGCCGCTATAACAGCACTAAATCCCCACTGAGACTAGCGGGGATTTACCACTACCGCCCGCCAGCCCCAGTGTGAAAGGGGCCTTAGATGCGATTTCCCTTTGGGAGCATCTCACCAAAAATGACATGTTTGTTGCAGGGGATGCCCAAAGTCTGACTTGTTGCTTAGTGCAGACTTCTGGGAAAAATCATGGAGCCAATTATTTTTTTCTTTGTTATTTGCTATTTTTCCCCAAAATAGTGGAGTTATCCTTTAAAGCCCTTTGCACCGTTAAAAATCTTGTTATTGTCGCCTTCTTTATAGACTCCAATGCATAGTCTACATCGGCCTTTCTCAACCTTTTCAACACCGAGGAACCCTTGAAGTAATTCTCCGGTCTCGGGGAACCTCTGCTAAAAATTAAAAATCTACAACTCCTGATACATTAATGGGATGGTCAATGGGAAGAATGCTCCTTACACTTGTGGTCATTGGGAAGAATTACCCCTTACAGATAGCTAAAAAGATCAATGATGTCATTGGGAATTGAGAGGTAGAAATTGACCATTGCTCAAGGAACCCCTTGCAACCTCTGGAGCAGGGGTAGGCAACCAGTAGCCCTCCAGCTGTTGTGGAACTACATTTCCCATGAGGCCTTGCAAGGCTGGCAATTACAATTACTCCAGGAGGCATGATGGGACTTGTAGTTTTGCAACAGCTGGAGGGCCCCAGGTTGCCTACCCCTGCTCTGGAGGAACCCTGGTTGAGAAACCCTGGTCTACATGGTTACAGGTTGAAAAAGGTCCATCTAGTCCCAACCAGGAGGAAAAAAATGCATTTCACCAAAATAGGGAAAATTCACGGAAAATCTCCAAATCTTTGCTGAAATGAAAACTAAATTTCTCTCTACCAGCAATGGATCTTCTACGCCGTTGACTTCCCTCTGTCAGTCTCTGTCCTTCATCCTTTGCTCTTTCGTGCCTCCTGCTTCTCAAGACTCATAACTTACGATGTACCGGGGGGAGATTGGCGCGGTGCTGTCTGGCAGCCTCTCCATGTCCAGCCATGAATAATAGATGGCTTCCATCACACCGTCTGCTTACACGGAGCTGCCAGCCATCCTTCACACGAGCTGTCACAATGTTATTATATTACAATGGCCGAGTCAGCAGTCCGCGGGCTCTGCGTAGGTTAATGCCCGCGTCGCCTTTTTCTTCCTCCGATATTTATATATAGTGGCAGAAAGCTAAAGTCAGATTATCCTCCGTGCCAGCAGGTGTGACATCTGCCACCGCCACTGCTCCGTATAACACACGTGGGCAACTTTCAGCCCTGTGGACGTTGAGGGGTTTCACAAACCCAATTTTCTGGCCGGTATAACAAAAATGTGGACATCGGCGTAAGTGCCCGTTCACACAGGGGCGACTTGCAATCCGACTTGAGTTGCCTTAAGTCGCCCAAAGTCGCTTGACATTTGAAATCCCATTGAAATGAATGGGAGCCGTCTTAATATACACGACTGAAGTCGCTCCGAATTCAAGGCGACTTCTGAAAAGGTTCCTGTACTACTTCTAGGCGACTTCTATCCGACTTGTGCCCATAGGATTCAATAGAAGTCGCCTCCAAGTCGGATCCCCATCTACATGGAAGCGACTTTACAGTTAAAAGAATTGAATTTATTTTTAGGCAGACCCCTCCCTCCCTTCTCTGATTGGTCAAGGCAAAGTCGCTTGGCAAAAGTCGTGTTGTAAAGTCGCCTGAGGTCGCGCTGGAAGTCGCAGTGAAGTCGCCTAGCAAAGTCGCGCCGAAGTCGGGTCGCTCCTATGTGAATGCAGGCTCGGAGGTCTGGGTGGGTGGGATTTTGTTGCCTGGGCCAATGCTAAAAAGGTATATGTTGGGCTGGTAGCCCTGAGTGGAGTTATTCCACCATTCAGACCCTGATCAAAGCAGTACATGATGCAGTCAGTGACACATGCTAGGTGTTGTATGTACCCGCCACCCGTTCATGTTGGAGACCACAAGGTCTGGCATAGGGAAGTCCTTCAGAGCCAACTTCTATTGCAGATGAGATGTCATGTAACTGAATGCCAAAAGCCGCAAAGAAAGCTGATGGTGGAAGATGTTATACCATGAAAGGGCTAAATGGTTTGCCCCCCCCCCCTTCCCCGGAGACTAGTTGGTTGTGTTAGTGTTTGCCTTCTAGGGCTAATTGCTTGTGTCTGTGTTTGCCCCCAGGGGTGGTCGATTGTGCTTGTGTTTGTCCCACAGGGCTAATTGTCTTTGCTTGCGCCTGAGGGCTAGCTGGTTGTGCTTGTCTTTTCCCTTTCCCAGAGCTAGTTGGTGTTTGTCCCCAGGGCTGGTTGGCTATGTTTGCATTTGCCCCCCAGAATTGGTTAGCTATGTTTACATTTGCCACCAAAGTCTCATTGGTT
>BLSH010377128.1:140447-151618 GCA_018402905.1 Glandirana rugosa
TTCCACGGGGGACACGAGGAAGTAGGTCTCACCCCCGCGAGAGTCTCGGAATTGATCTTGGAAGTCCCGGGGGGCCACGTTCTTTAATACTTCCCGGGGGGACTAGGGACCGGTCCCGGGAAGGGTGACTAGGACCCCGGGAAATGAGGGTAACGCCCAGGGAAATAATGCCATGGTGTCGCCCCTGGAAAGTGTTCAAGACGTCGCCGGGGGAAAGACGGTAGAAGCCCGGAGGGGTACCACCACTTTACGGTCCCGGGCCAGTGTTAACGTTGGGAACGTTAGGATTACCAAGGGAGCGACCACAGTCATCAAAAAGTAAAAATAAATTTAAAATATGTAAAAAAAATGGTAAAGTAAAATAAAGAAAACGTTAAAAAATCCTCGAGACAACCCCCCGAAACTACTCTATAGTCCCCAGATTTGTTTGGAGTCGGGAGTTAGAGGGAGACACATCCCCCAACAGAGCTCCTAAAAAATTGCAAAAGAAATAAAATGAAATGGTAAAAAAAATGTATAAAATTTAAATAAAAATGAAAAACTACTGACACCAGCGAGGGAACCATTAGGATTGCAAGGGTTGCAATTGTGACCGGGCCCTGGCATTTCACCACCATGGGGAGGCCCGAAGATGGCAGAAAGGGGGCCGCTGCAGAACTTGTGAAAGGTCCCCGCTGTGGTACCGTAATAAAGGGACCCGCAATGGGAGTAAAGGGCCCCAGGATCAGTGGGAAGGGCCCTGGCCAGGGATCAGGGGGGCCCTTCATAATTTCTTGCACCGGGGGGCCCTGAAGGTTCTAGTTAAGGCTCTGAGAGCGCCCCCACTCTGGATGAAGGAGCACAGGGGGCACCTTTGGACTGTAGCATTGTCAGTCTGTGGGGAGGGGAGTGCTAGATGGACTAGCAGATGTAAATGCATTAATTAAAACCAAACTCCAACTAACACTTAATAGATACAGCAACAGTTGTTTTACCTTTTGGGATGTACAGTATATGAATAAATAAAAGCTGACAAGTTTTCCTGACACCAAGAGAACGATGGTGACAGGGGAGGGAGCTCCAGCACACAGCCTGTGATTGACAGCCTCAGCTCTGTTCCTGTGTGAAAGTGGGGGGGGGGTGTCCTTTCCCTCCAATCAGAGAAAAGATATACCAGTGCTCATATCCCAATAGCTTGTACATGTATTTGAACTATCAGGTGCTAAAGGGGTGTGACCACATTAACACACAAATTCTGCATGGACCCTCTGCACACTGTTACACCCTTCCTAGCAAACTATGCAATAAAAAACAAGGATATTTAGTTCACATATATTGCAATACTTGCTTAAGCTTGCCAACTGCATCAAAGCAATCCCTCTTCTGGCCAGTCCTACACTGCCTTGCCACTGCAAGTGTTAAGGTGGACACCATGCCAACCAGTGGCGGCTGGTGGTATACATTTGGGGGGGTGGCAATCCACTGTCTGCCACCGTTCCAACGATCGGTCTGGTCACAGGCACCCCCCCCCCGGTCGGTCACAAGCCCTGCACTTCCCCCATCTAGGTCGCGGGCAACGCTTCCCCTGTGTGTTCTCCCACCTCCTCCTTGGCGGCCAATAGGAACGCTTCTCCTGTTGGCCAGTCAGGTGACGGGTCTCAATACCCGCTTCCTGATTGGCCGGGAGGAGAATCGGGAAGACAATAGAGAATATTAATTCGCTATTATCACACAACTGGGTGGGCTCAGGGCGCAGTGTTCTGCACCCCGAGCCCACCCTTGTTTAGTAGTACCTGGTCATGGGGGCGTGGCCTGACGCAGCATGGAGTAGGGCGCATAAGCACAGTGCTCCGTACAGTGATCCTGTCTTACCACTGATCCTTTGAACCTGAGTGGACCTACACTGCTGCATCTGACACCGGAGGGATTCCCAGCCTCACACCATCATGTCACCGCCAAAAACTAAATCAGACGCCCTCACGAAACTGGGGAAATACCACCGAAACGAAGCGGGTCCGCTGGAGCAAGATGGCGCTGAAACACTGGAGGGACAGGACGTGGCCGGCGGTGACACAGATAGAGTGCTGGAGGCAATATCCAATCTACAGAAGCCACTCACCACCACACTGAATACGAAGATAGAGGAGGTTCAAATCGACATATCGCTGATTAGGCAAGATTTCCAAAAGCTGCGGGAAAGGGTGAAAACGACCGAGACCAGACTGGGGGAGGTGGAAGACGCCATGCCACCGCCGCAGACCTTCACAGATCGAATGCAATTACAGATTAATCAGCTGCTCTCCAAACAAGACGATATGGAGAACAGGCTGAGGAGGTGCAATCTACGTTTCATTGGTCTCCCTGAAGGTGTGGAAGGTAAGGATCCGACATCCTTTTTGGAACAGTTGTTATTTACTACATATGGAAGAGAGGCCTTCTCCCCCACTCTGGCGGTTGAGAGAGCCCACCGCATGCCTGCCAGACCCCCGCCTTAAGGTGCACCCCCTAGAACATTTATTGCTAAACTCCTAAATTTCAAAGACAGAGATGCTGGCAAGGGAAAAGGGCAACATACCCTTTGGTAACGTTGATTTCTCAGCGGAGGTGCAACGCCATCGTCAGAGCTTCACTGAAGCTAAGCGCCGCCTGAGGATTAAACACCTTAAATATTATATGCTCTTCCCTGCACGCCTCAGAGTAGAGGGGGACGATCGAGTCCTTTTCTTTGAAGACCCTGAAGCTGTGATCTCATGGCTGGAGCGCAGGGAGGGAAACAAAGAGGCACCCGAACGTCCCTTGGATTAACTAAACACCTCTTCCATAGACGCTACCTTGTACTTGCTTGGGGCTTTTCCCACCGGCAACTTGGAAAGTAGTACCTGGTCATAGTGAGATGGTCAGAATCTTTTCCCTCTGCCTGTTCTCCAGTGTCTTCAGCAAGCAGTCACAGCATGTGTGCCTATGGCAGGGACCATTGTTGGTTCGAATTGCGTTGGGTGTTGTGGCTAATTTACTGTGCATCTAAGGCTATATGCACACCTGTGGGCAAAGGGAATAAATGTCCAGTCCAGCCTCACTGCTGGTAGCCTGTAAAACTCCATGAGAGGCTGACAACTGCTGCAACTAGACAAGGCTGAGCGGTGCACCAAGCGGCTCTTGCAATTAGGGCAGAATGCACGCAGGGACGGATGCCCAGAACGTAGAATGCTTGTGTCCCTGGGTGTATACTGACCTACAGCTAGGTGCACCGTCCAGACGCTTCAGTTGTCGGCCTTGCATAGAATTTGCCAGGCTGCCAGCAGCAGGCCTGGAGGGGACACCTGTTCCCTCCGCCGCAGCTAGACTGAGAGGGAAAGAAGGACATTTCCTCCAAATGAAGGACAGTTTAGGAGCTGGGGGGCTAGTAGGCTTCTGTTGTGAGTGCAGGCCCAAAAAGTTTGACCATTATTTATGTTGTCCAACATCTAAAATCAGACACTGGTAAGCATTGTAACCATTCATACAGTACATTATATGTAATTTCTGTTTATTTTCCTATTTTCTATTTTAAGTTGATAGAGAACATTTCAGGCAGGACATTCAGATAACACCCAATACCTTCCTCTTCTAGAATTTATATGGATGCTGTCAGATTACTTCTGGTATAACCTGGGAAGAATCCCCCCCCCTTCCAGTTATCTAAAAAGATTATCAATTTCAGTGCTTACCTATCTGACAGACAGAAATGTCTAATTTCTGAAGGAACTCCTAGCCACCTGCAGAGAAACCCAAGTTGAGATTTAGAGGATGGATTAAAGGTTTACTATAGTAGGGCACTTTTTTTGTAAAGGTCTTTCTTTACATTGGGCAAACATCAAAGACAACTTAAAATGAAAGAAGAACAGAGGGATTTGGTTCCAGAAGAGGGAAAGTCCATCCTAACGAGGGTCAGTTGGGAGCTATGGGAGTATGGGCGCTCCTAGTAGGCTTTTGTTGGGAGCAGAGGCCCAAAACGTTTGTTGACCCTTCCTTTCCAACAACAAAAAGCATACACTGGCGATATCTCATTTCTTTTTATTTTTAATAGAGAACATTTTAGGCAGAACATCAGGTTTACACCTTCTAGAGTTTACATTTTAGATTGTGTCAAACCTGGGAAGAATCCTCCTTTACAGATATCTTAAAAGATAATTGGTGCCATTGGTTACTTAACTTATATTAAAGGCAAACATGTCTCATTTCTTATGGAACTCATAGCAACCTCTGGAGGAACTCTAGTTGAGAAAGGCTAATTTATAGGTTGGTTTAAAAGTTTACTGTAGAACACTTTTTTTCACTAGAGGGCTATGCATGAGAACAAAACGAGGGACAACTGAGGAGGAAAGAAGAACATAAGAAGTTGGTTTCAGAAGAGCGACAGTCCATCCAAATAAAGGACAGTAGGGAGCTATGGGGGTATGTGTGCTCTTAGTAGGCTTTTGTTGAGAGCATAGGCCTAAAAATTGTGTGGATCATTACTTTCCAACAACAAAAGCAAGCACTAGTAAAACATTGTAGCCATTTATACTATGTATTGCATATCTGTTTATTTTTCTATATGAAGTTGGTAAAGACCATTTGAGGCAGAACATGAAGAATCTGATACAGATATATAAAAGGATTGTTGGTGTCAGTGGTTACTTACCGTATTCGAGAGGTAGAAACCCTGTTGAGAAAGGTTGACTTAGAGATTGGTTTAAGGCTGGGTTCACACTATCCGACACAAAAATGGTCAGACTTTTGATACCACTTTGCCCTGCAACATCGGTCCTACTTCCGTCCTACTTTGGTCCTACTTCCATCCGACTCGAATGAACAAGATAAAATTTTGCTCCGATTTTCAGATAGTGACTTGTCCTTTGACCAATCAAAACAATCCCAGTGTGAGATAAATTCCTTTTACTGCTGCTGTAATCACCAAGTCGGATGTCACAAGTCGGATGGTTAGAACAAGGATCCGACTTTGATCCGACTTCAATGATATTCAATGGGCTGAAGTAGGACCAAAGTCGGACCAAAGTAGTACAGGAATCTTTTTCAAAGTCGGACCGACTTGTGTCGGACCAGTTAAGACGGCTCTCATAGGGAATCATTGATTTGGTGGCGTCATGCGACTTGTGCTCACAATGCCGGTCCGTTTGTTGGGCAAGTGTGATCCCAGCCTAAAGGTGTACCGTAGAACACTTTTTTTTATATAGAGGTCTATGCATCAGACCAAAAAATAGGGACAACTGAGAAAGAAAAAGAGACATAGGGAGTTGGTTCCAGAAGAGGGACTGTCCATCCAAATACAGGTGGTCCCTGGTTTACAGACAAGATCGGGTCTGTAGGTTTGTTCTTAAGTTGAATTTGTTTGTAAGTCAGAACAGGCACATTTTTTAAGTGTAGCTTCAGCCAAAAAAAAACATTTTTAAGCTTTTTAGATAGCATGGGGAAGGGGTAACACCCCTGTAATGTTTGTTTTGCTGTCTATGTTTCTGTTCAGAAGATTTCACCTCATTCCTGCCCCAATGATAATTGAATTTTGAAAATGGTGGGTTGTTGTGGAAACAAACCTTGGTGATAAAGCATCAGTGGAGACCCCTTTTTCCCATAATAACTCTTAGGCCCGGTTCACACAGGGGCGACTTGGGATCCGACTTGAGCCGCCTCAAGTCCCCCCAGGTCACTTGACATAAGAAATCCCATTGAAGTGAATGTGAGTCGTCTTTATGTACGCTACTGAAGTCGCTCCGACTTCAAAGCGACATCAGAAGAGATTCCTGTACTACTTGGAGGCGACTTCTATCCGACTTGTGCCCATGGAAGTCGCCTCCAAGTTGGATCCCCCATCTTAATGCAAGCGACTTTGTCAGTGAAAAGAATAGAATTTATTTTGGGGCAGCCCCCTCCCTCCCTTCTCTGATTGGCCACAGGCAAAGTCGCCTGGCATAAGTCATGTTGTAAGTTGCCTGAAGTCACCTGAAGTCGCCCTGAAAGTCGCGCTGAAAGTCACGCTGAAATCGCCTAGCAAAGTCGCCCTGAAGTCGGATCGCCCCTATGTGAACCGAGCCTTACAGGAGTGAATTCCTTCCTAGGGGTAGATTTCTTGTCACTTCCTGTTGTCTCCCTCCATTTGTAAGTAGGAGTCGTTCGTAAGTCGGATGTTTGTAACTAGGGGACCGCCTGTAATGGACAGTAGGGAGCTACGGAGTTTGCATGCTCCTAGTAGGCTTTTGTTGAGAGCACAGGCCCAAAAAACGTGTGGACCATTACTTTCCAACAACAAAAAGCAGACACAGACACTATGCCCTTCATACTGTATATTGCAGATCTGTTTATTTTTTTATATGAAATTGGTAAAGAACATTTCAGGCAGAACATCATCTGACATCCGATACCTTCCTCTTCTAGAGGTTTCATGGATGCTCTTAGTTGACCGCCTTTCAAACCCGGGGAGAATCCCTTCTTACAGATATCTAAAAAGATCATCAGTTTCAGTGGTTACTTATCTGAGAGGCAGAACTACTCCATTGCCCCAGGAACCCCTAGCAACCTTTGAAGGAACCCTAGGGTTCCACAGAACTCTAAATAGGAAAGGTTGATATGCAGGATTTAGGTTTAATGTGCTGTAGTTTACTACTTTTTATATATAGAGTTCTATACATCTAACCAAGAAGAGAGACATCTGAGAAGGAAAGAGGGACATTGAGACTTAGTTCCAAAAGAGGGGCAATCCCTGTGAATGAAGAACAGTTGGGAGCTATGGGAGCATGCACACTTCTAGTAGGCTTTTGTTGTGACCACAGGCCCCCCAAAAAAGTGACCATTACTTTCCAACAACAAAAAGAAGACACAAAAAAACATTGCAGCCATTCATACAGTAAATCCAACTTCTGTTTATTTTTCTATATGAAGTTGATAGAGAATATTTCAGGCAGAACATCTAGCTGACACCCAATGCCTTCCGCTTCTCGAGTTTACGCTGTCAGTTGACGTCCCCTAGAACTTGTATTGATTGTGCCACTTCCTGCCTGCCGTGCCAAGCGGGGTGGGGTGAGAGTCATATGACCCACCAGGCAATGGCAGCTGTGTACGAGGACAAATCAATCAAAGGATTATCTTATATGTATACAAGTGGTGGAAGTGGGGCCTCCCCGAGAACTTGGCACACAGCATGGTGGGGATATGAGGACGTGCCGAGCGCCCAGTGTGCATTATTACCCCGAAGTGATGCCAGTCTCACTGAGGTCACTTCTGGTTGAGAACTGTCAGAGGAGGGAAGGGCAAGTCACCCAGACACTAGTAAATGAGCTGCCCAGTGTACAGTAGTAGAGCGTTAGAGCAGGAAAAACGTTACTGTAAGAATTGCGCTAATTACTGAGGAGGATGCAACTGTTAAGGGAGCTCTCATCCTCAGGCCGGTGCAATATAGAAGCTGGAATTTTCCCACACTAAAAAAGAATAGTAAATTTGTTACCCGTTTAAAGGGTAAAATACATTTCTTTACAGATACTGATTAGCAGAGACGTAACTTCAGGGCCCCGGTGCAAGAAATTATGTAGGGCCCCCCCAGACCCCTGGCCAGGGCCCTTCCCTCTTCTCACTGATCCTCAGGCCCTTTACTCCCATTGTGGGTCCCTTTATTATGGTACCGCAGCGGGGCCCTTTCACAAGTTCTGCAGCGGGGCCCCCTTACTACCATCTTCAGGCCTCCCCATGGTGGTGAAAGGCCAGGGCCCGGTCACTATTGCAACCTTTGCAATCCTGATAGTTCCCTCACTGGTGTCAGTATTTTTATTTTAGTTTTATTATTTTTTTACCATTTCATTTTATTTCTTTACAATTTAATTTTTAAAATGTTTTACAATTTATTTTAGAAACTCTGTTGAGGGGGCTTTGATGAGATATCAGGGGTCTAAACAAACTTCAGCCCTCAATTTCCATCTGTGTGGCCTTTGCAGTAGTTTTTCTACTCCCCCTACCCCTTTCCTGCATTGCAAGAGTTGAATGCTCAATATTTCTAGGGGTATCAGAACAGGGGTATTACTTACCATTCTATAAATCCTGGGGAGTCATCTGTTCAGGAGATTACATTGACATACCAGAGGGTACATGGAGACACAGGTGTCATGGGGCACACTGGGTGCACAGAGCCATTGGATGACACAGGACATACCGGCATGACTAACAGACATAGGGATGCATAGAGCACATGAATCACAAGGTGACACAGGATGCTCAGGGTCAGGGGCGTTGCTAGGGGGTGGCTATTGGGGCTATAGCCCCGAGTCTGGGGCCCATAGCCCCGAGTCTCTTACCGGGTGGGTGCAGTTCTGCAATTAGCAAGTATGTCTCTCTGGGGACCCTGATGTAAGGGGAATCCACACTCAGATATGTAACAATATATATATATATATATATATACACACACACACACACCCACACACACCCACTCAAGCGTATGACTTTCTTTACTTTGCTGCTATGGGCCCTAGCCCCAGATCTTTTGTAGACCTAGCAACGCCCCTGCTCAGGGTGCCCTGAAGTCACTGGGGTTATGGGGTGACACTGGATGCTCTGGAGTCACTGGGGTTATGGGGTGACATTGGATGCTCTGGAGTCACTGGGGCTCTGGGGAGATGGACGGAAGATCATCCACCAAACAACCCCCAACCCCCTCCCACGGGAAACACAGGCGGCGATCACACTCTGTGTCCGGAGCCCACCCTGTTGTGAAGCCTATTAGAGCCTCTTGCTCCAATCACGTGCTTCACAAAAATACACCCCCACCATTGGAATCCATGCATCCGGCGCCCCTGTATGTAGATTAGGGGGCCGGACGCATGGATAGAGGGGAGGGGGGGCGCGCCCCTGCGGCCCTTATGGAGCGGCTGCCACTGGTGCTAAGAGTGGTGATTTAGGGAGATTTTTGTCAGGGGTGGGAGTGATAGTAAGAAGAAGATCTGTGCTAAGAGGGGTGATGGGGGGGGGGGGGTGAGTGCAGGGGGGGATGTGTACTAGGAGGGGACATTTTAGGGGTACAGGATTTGTTTTAGGAGGGGTGATTTTTTTTGTGGGGGGGTAAGGGGCATTTTAGCTGGGGGGATTTGAGTGATGTGGAGGCAAAGATTTGTGCTGGGAGGAGGGGATTTCGGCAGGGTGGTAGATTTGCATTGGGAGGCGAGGGGATTTACAGTATGCTTAGGTGGAATGCATGCAGATTAGTGCTTTTTTTGGGGGGGGTGGAGGGGATTTTTGCTGATACATAATGTCATACATGTTGGGGGGTGCAGTTTGGCATGTTTGCGCTGGGCTCTAGATGTCCTTGTCCTGGCACTGAGCATGAGAGCCAGGCAGCTAGCATTTTCAGAAACCCTCAGGCACAGAACCCTCTATGATATTGGGTTGTGTTGCCTCTGATATACAAGAAGAGAACTTTTTGTACTGACTTCCTCCACTCATGGCCGCCTTATATTTACATTATTATTTTTTTTTTATCCGCCATAAAATGTAGATTTATAGTTTACATCAAAGAAGGAAATGAAATTTGCGGTCCATGTGAGAAGCCGTATAATCTGTCACTTTCCCAATAGCAGACACTCTGTGACTGCGCCATAAATCTCAGGAATTACATTTGCTGCATTTCGCTCGGAGTTTTTGTAATTCTCTATAAGAATGTGTTGGTTTTCCTGAGGTCTGCTGCATGTCGTTACTTAAAGAGGAACTGCGGGCGACATCCCTATTTTTTTTGCCCCGCTTACCTGATGGTGGTATCTGGACGTTTCAGATACCCATCCAGTGGACCCGGCGTTAACCTGCTGAGATGATCTCATGCTCCGCCCCGCGCCGCCTCGTTTTCCCTGACGTCATTGAGAGGCTCGCTGGCTCTTCCGGCTTCAATGGGCGGGCCTCTCGATGATGCGCCAATAGACCCGCCCCCTCCTCCTGTTCTTCAATGAAAGCCTATGCCTCCTGGGATATGTGACGTACCAGGAGGTCATAGGTGGGCACAGCCTATTACATTAGGGTGTGCACCCCAAGGTTCAAACACACATACCTTTCTCTGCAGCCTCAGCTGCACTGCACATTGAATGAATGGGAAGTGCTCTGTGCTGAGCGTCTTCCTGTTCATTCACAAACTGATGCATACTAAACAGAGTTTACTATGTTTCGGCATAGGTGTGCGCAGCCTATTGCATTAGGGTGCGCACCCCAAAGCTCAAACACACACACCTTTCTCTGTGGCCTCAGCTGCACAGGGCAGTGGATGAATGGGAAGTGCTCTGTGCTGAGCAGCTTGCTGTTCATTCACAAGAAGCATAGTAAACACTTACTTAGTAAGTAAAACACATTACTATGCTTCAGCTATGAATGAACACAGTGAGTGAGTGCGCTCACTTTGCTCATTTAGAAAAGAAAGGGGCCAGTAAATGACTTATTGACTAGCCACTTCCCCTGCTCTTCATCCTGAAACATCCTCGCAGCAGCCTGGGGGAGCGGAGGGAAGCCAGCAGCACTGTGGGGGGTGCAACATGGGGGGAAGCTCAGGCAGTAGGGGAAATTGGCACCACACAGAGTGATTAGGGTGTGCTCAGGCACACCCTCTGCACACGCCTATGTGCTTCAGTTATGAATGGACACAGTGAGCGAGTGTATTTACTGTGTTCATTTATAAAAGGAAGTTGCTGATACATTACATATGTACCAGTCCCTACTCCAGATGTCCATCCTGAAACATCCCCCTTAGCAACCTGTGGTGTGTGGGGGGGGGGGGGGGTGAGAGGAGAGGAGGGAAGCTAGCGGCACTGCAGAGTGGGGGCAGGGGTAACCCGGTGGGGGGAGCCCGGGCTGTAGGGGGAATTGGCACCGCACTTACTGATTAGGGTGTGCCCAGGCACATCTGGCACACCCCCTGTGCCAGCTATGCAGGAGGGCGAGGTGGGGCAGACTTAACATAAAAAAAAAACATAAACAAAAGAAAAAATTCCATCAGAGGAAAGGAGGAAGGGTGGAGAGGCAGGATCATCGTCGGGAGGGTGAAGGTCCGCTTTAAAATTGCCACAGTGTATGTACTTAGAACTTAAAAGTTGAATCTGCTGAGATTTTGCTTCCTCTGCTCATTAACATGCTAATGATTTTTTTAAATAAAACGTTTCCATTTATATTACATTCCATATTTTAGATCCAGTGAT
>BLSH010377128.1:157579-173281 GCA_018402905.1 Glandirana rugosa
GTACGTAGGTTTCATTACACATTCTCGGGAAAGAATGGCTCCGCGAACTTTGGACGGGTATTTTGCGTCTCGCGAAAACTCCGCAATCGCCACTCGAAAAAACTTCCAGGGGGCGGTGCTCTGGCGGGGTGGTGCTCTGGTGGGGTGGTGCGCTGGTGGGGCGGTGCTCTGGCGGGGTGGTGCTCTGGCGGGGTGGTGCGCTGGCGGGGTGGTGCTGTGGCAGGGTGGTGCTCTGGTGTGGAGGTGCACTGGCGGGGGAGGTGAAAAACTCCTGCAATCAGCATCTTTGGGGCATGTTTGGAAAGCTAAAAATAGCACCACAAAAGTGCCTCTCTCCATTGAAATGAATGGGATACGCCTCAAAAGCACCTGAAAAGCACTTCAGAATGGTTCTTGAAGCAGTTTTTGAGTCACGTGACCTTCAAAAAAGCTCACCGCTAACGCCTCAAAAGCGCTCTGCGTTTTATGGGCAGGTTTCAAGCGCCTCGGTAAGAAAGGGCTCTTACACATTACTTTGGATGCATGCACTTAAAGTGCATGAAGAATTTCCGCTGAAGAATTTTTAAAAAACACACCTGTAAGACAATGGCTTAATATGATGGTATGCATAGCATACTAGCACATACTGAAATACTTACCTTAAAACGAAGCCCTTCCAGCGGTGGGCTGTCACCACTGAGGGGGCTGACATCTTCCCACGGCCTTTCTTCTGAGTTTGCGCGTTCCAGCGCTGTGAGTGAGCGGAGCCGCGATGACGTCACGCCCTCAGTTCCGACACGAAGCTTTCAATGTCCGGCACGGTATGCCGGACCTTCAGAGCGCATGGGCCACTGATGTCAGTGGCTGCATGCAGGGTGAATATCTACTAAACGGTGCAAGTGTAGGAAATATTCATTTTACCTACAGGTAGGTCTTATTATAGGCGTACCTGTAGGTAAAAATAATAAAGCGGGCGTTACTACCACTTTATCATGAAAACAATACAACTGACACTCGGCTGACTTTAATCTTCTGTATATCACCCATCAGGGATGGCAGAAGAGATCTCACACAGGGATGGAGCCTTCTAATCTCAGTGAACTTTTGCATCTCCTCTCCTCTTATCAGTTACACTGTCCAGGGAGGTGACACAGGAATGGAAGCGATCGCAGAGGGGACATGTTAATAATGCATGGTACAACCATAAAGTGCTTTAATGTGCTGAAAACTCAGAGTGCTAAAGACGTTGTCACATGCATAATTAAAGAAGCCGTTACACTGATTGCGGGATGAGGTGAGATGAACGCCATCGAATGGACACACCGGGGGAAGTCCCCCCGTATATTGTGTAAATGGCTGCGGGAAGATAAAGGCAATCTATGTGGGATGATGGGGGTCATGCTAAGAAGAGCAGCATATATCATCCTGTAGATTGGGATAAGAAGGATCAATGAGTCCTCATGAATATTTCCAAGTTATGGTCTAACTTGACCTTTGCGTATGGGAGGCCTGATAAAGGCAAACGACTCTCAGGATCTTTGCTTATTGCTTGTGTTAGTAGAGATGGACAATGACTCCTGACAGGGAGGTCTACCATCTTGTTGTATGAGTGGGCCCAAGTTATGAGGAAGGGTGAAGGTTCACGGTTGGGTAAAGGTCATGGTTGGTACCACACTGCTCCAATGACTCCCTCATTGACCGGCTTCTGGCTCTTGAGGAGAGACACTATATGGGTAAATGTTTGTAGGCACCTTACCATCACACCTATGAGGTTGTTGGACATCAAATTCATAATCATGGGCACCACCCCACCCCATCATGACCTTAATATGAAGTCCCACCTTATTGTGGCCATTAATATGGAATCCCCTTCATCATAGCCATTAATATGGAACCCCACCCTACCATGGCCATTAATATGGTGTCCCACCTCAACATGGCCATTAATATGGAGCCCCACCCCATAATGGCCATTAATATGGAGTTCCAACTCCTCATGGCCATTAATATGGAGTCCCACCCTATTGTGGCCATTAATATGGAGATCCACCTCATAATGGCCAATACTATGGAGTCCCACCCTATCATGGCCATTAATATGGAGCCCCACCCCATCATGGCTATTAATTATTTTGGTGTTCCATCCCATCATGGGCATTAATATGGAGTCTCACTCCATCATGACCTAAATATGGAGTTCCACCTTATTGTGGCCATTAATATGGAATCCCCTTCATCATGGCCATTAAATAGGAACCCCACCCTATCATGGCCATAAATATAGAGCCCCACCCCATAATGGCCATTAATATAGAGTTGCAACTCATCATGGCCATTAATATGGAGCCCCACCCTATTATGGCCATTAATATGGAGTTCCACCTCATAATGGCCAATAATATGCAGCCCTACCCTATCATGACTGTTAATATGGAGACTCCCCATCGTGGCCATTAATATGGAGCCCCACCCCATCATGGCTATTAATTAATTTGTCATTCCACCCCATCATGGCCATTAATATGGAGACCCACCCTATCATGGCTGTTAATATGGGCACCCCCATCATAACCATTAATAAGAAGCCCCATCTTATCGTGACCAATAATATGGAGTCCCACCCTATCATGGCCATTAATAGGGAATCCCCCCATCATGGCCATTAATATGGAGTCCCACCCCATTGTGGCCATTAATATGGAGCCCAACAAGGTTGGAGGAGCACAATAGTGTAAATTGTCTTTCTATTATTGGAAGTACTCTTCACTGGAGACACCTGAACTCTATCATTTGGAGGGATGGCCACATATTGTTGGCCATGCAGTGTAACTGCCTGTCCATGACTACCCTTCCTCCTCTGTGATTTATATAATACACATGGGCTTCTGAAGGAGACAACAAGTGGCCAGTTTTACGCACATTATTCAGTCAGGTGTCCGCTATTGTCAACCCGTCCTGTGAAGTGCCATGCAGCCATCGCTGGAGTGACCGTAGATGGGAAGTGGCTGCAAAAAGGCCACAGGGGATCAACAGCTATGAAATGCAACAAAGGATAAAATAGGGTTAAACCAAGTCTCTTACTAAATAAATAAAGGCAATCGTTTCCAGTAAGATGACAATGCTCTTTTCCTGGCTTCTAGTAGAGCTCCTGCTTTGTTACCCAGGCTGGCACACGGGCTTCCAATGTTCTACAAGCAATACAGTTGTCACTAATGCTGGCCATACACTACACGAAAAATCGGCCAAACGAGTTTTCCAAAAACGAAAATGAGAGCAAACGATTTTTCTATCATGTAATGACCGAGATTTGATCGATAAATCGTTCAACTGACATAAATTAATCAGTTTTTCGTTAATTTTATCACATAAGCGCAGTGCAAACCTTTTGGGCGAGAAACACATTAACCTTTCAACTTATCTTCCGTTCGTCCGAAGTTTTCCAAACCTTTCCTTCGATTTATTGGCTCAAAAACGTCACAGCCAATTTTCGATCTGTGCCCATTAACTGGACGATAAACGAACGAACTGTCCAAATGACAGATTTTCGAACGATTTTTCATCTAGTGTATGGCCACCATAATTTAGCTGTTTTTTTTTTGTTTCCATTGGGTTGTTCTCTGACGCTTCCATCTGCTAAATTTCCCTTTGTCAGTCAGGACTCTGCCTTCCTTTTGTTTGGCATTCCCACCAACTGCTATTTAATCTGCGGCATGTGAATGATGTGACCTCACTGCCCACGCGCTTCCCCGTCACTATTTAAAATAGATTTAAATCCGAAATGAATAACATTTCTTCTGGTCTTTCAATAATCAGAATCCACTGCCTTCAACCACCGGGAGGTTTTAGTGCCTTGAAAAAGTATTCATACCCCTTGACATTTCCCACATTTTGTCATCTTACAACCAAAACCATAAATGTATTTTATTGGGATTTTATGTGATAGACCAACACAAAGTGGCACATAATTGTGTAGTGGAAGGAAAATAATAAATATGTGAAAAGTGTGGGGGGCATTTGTATGGCGCCCCCCTGAGTCAATACTTTGTAGAACCACCTTTCCCTGCAATTACAGCTGCAAGTCTTTTTGGGGAAGTCTCTACCAGCTTTGCCCATCTAGAGAGGACATTTTTGTCAGTGATCAGTGATAATACTATACACTGTCACTGTACTAATGACACTGGCTGGGTGACAGGGGTGATCAGGAGGGCAATCAAGGGGTTACCTGTGTGCCCAACAAGTGTATGTGTGCCGCTTGTACTCACAGATCATCTGGCCGGAGTCTCTCCTTGTTTTCAGTTCTGAACGGTAACTGTTAGCAGGGGAGGAATCCAGCTGGATCTGTGACACAGATCTCTGTGCTATGATTGGCCGCCCACAGCCAATCAGCAGGAATACAGCCAATATGATTGGCTGTAACCTGCTGACAAACGCGTGCTGTATCCAATCACAGCACGGGTCAGCAGGGGGCACGACGAACGGGTATGTCGTGTCGTAGTGCCTGGCTGTTCTGCCCGCTTGCAGTAAACGTACTATTAGTGGGTGTAAGGTGTTTAACCACTTGCTGAGCAGCCTAGTGCCTAGTACGTGATCCGGCACTTCTGGGTAGGGGGCGCGTGCACCGCCTGCGCCATGGCTGTGCTGTGATTAGAGACAGCAGAAGCGGATCAGCAGGTGCCGGCCAATGGATGTCCACCGACACCCTCGGTGAGGAGTGAAGCTGGGTGGAGCTCTGCCTATGTAAACAAGGCAGAGCTCCGTCCTGACCGGGAGGGAAGTGATGGATTCTGTGTTCCTGCAAAGCAGGGAAAGGAAATCCATCACTTCCCTTAGTAAAAGCACCTAACACAGTGTACACACATAAACACCGGCTAGGCACACATTTAACTTTTTGATTGCCTTAGATCAAGGGTCTCAAACTTACAGCCCTCCAGCTATTTCAAAACTACAAGTCCCATCATGCCTCTGCCTGTGGGAGTCATGCTTGTAACTGTCAGCCTTGCAATGCCTCATGGGACTTGTAGTTTCGCAACAGCTGGAGGGCCGGCAGTTTGACACCCCTGCCTTAGATGTTTAACCCCCTCCCCAGCCAGTGTCATTAGTACAGTGACAGTGCATATTTTTAGCACTGATCATTCTATTAGCGTCACTGGTTCCCACAAAGTGCCAAACGTTAGGTGTGATTGTCCGTTGCAGTATTGAAGTTGCTGATCTATGTAACTCAAAACTGGTAACCTGTAGAAATTTTTAAACTTTGCCGATGGAGATTTTTACGTGCCAACGTTTGTCGCCACTCCACGAGCGGGCGCAGTTTTGAAGCATGACATGTTGGGTATCAATTTACTCAGAGTAACATTATCTTTCACAATATAGGAAAAATTGGGCTAACTTTACTGTTGTCTCATTTTTTTATTCAAAAAAGTGAATTTTTAAAAAAAAAATTGTGCTTTTAAGACCGCTGCGCAAATACAGTGTGACATAAAGTATTGCAACGACCACCATTTTATTCTCTAGGGTGTTAGAATATATATATATATATATATATATATATTTAATGTTTGGGGGTTCTAAGTCATTTTCTAGCCAAAAAAAATGATTTTATCTTGTAAACACCAAATCTCAGAAAGAGGCTCGGTCCTTAAGTGGTTAATTGAAGAAGCTGAAGTAAGGGCCGATTCACACTTGAGCGGTGCGACTTGCCGGGGCGAAGCAAGTCGCCCCGCTCGAGGCGATCTCAACGCGGCTTGTGAGGAGCCTTCTATCATAGAAGTCAATGTAAGCCGCACTGAGATCGCCCTGAAAATAGTGCAGGGACCATTTTTCTAAGGCGGAGCGAAGCGATTCGCTCCTATTAGAACGGTTCCATTGCACAGCATTGAGGCGAATTGTCAGGCGACTCAAGTCGCCTGACAATTCGCCTAGATGTGAACGGGCCGTGAAGTCGCGCCGCACAAATGTGAACCGGCCCTTAGAAGCTGATTGGCTACCATGCACAGCTGCACCAGATTCTGAGTGCTCCGGTTTTAGTAAATCAACCCCTATAACTTTTGCGGAAACCAATCAATATACACTTATTGGGATTTTTCTTGTGTAGAAGAATACATATACATAACTTATTAACCTAAACTGATGAAGAAATTTGATTTTTTTAAATTTTTTTATTGGATGTGTTTTATAGCAGAAGGTAGAATTTTTTTTTTTAATTGTCTGCCTTTTTTTTTTATTGAGCTCTATTTGTGGGGGGAAAAAAAGGACATCACTTTTAATTGGGCGCAATTGTCAGTTAAAGTAACGCAGTGCCGTATCACAAAAAATTGCCTGGTCAGGAAGGGGGGGGGGGGTAAATCTAGTTAATAGAATAAAGTGGTTAATAGAAAACTGGCTTAGCCTAGGTTTCCACTATTGCGACCTGAAAGTCGCATGATTTTTCCTGCAATTTTGCTGCGACTTGAAGCAATGCCTGTGCAATCTTGAAGTCTATGGTCCTCAAGACGCATCAAAGTGGGACCAAAGTAATGCAGGGACTACTTTGATGTCGCACAGATATGAACGGTACTCATTGGAAATCATGGGGTACGACTTGGCATGCGACTTTGCAGGCCCAAGTCGCACAAGTGTGAACGTAGCCTTAACCTTTTTTTTTTTTTTATCTGTTGCTGCATCTCAGTGATGCTGATCTCTTGCAGTCTCTTTTCAGCCGTTTACATTCACTCCAGTGATGGTTGCATGGCATTTCTCAGGACGGGTTTCCTGATGGTGACAGTAGTGGACCATCCTCCATGCTTGGCCCTTTAAACCAGTTTAGTGCTCTTTAAATGGCATGCCATGTGCCCAGTAGGCGTATATTTACATGAGTAGAAAATATGCGGTCTCATGTGCTGACCCCCACCCCGACACGACCACAACAAAGGCCTACAAACTGTGTGCCATGGACTCTGGTGGGGGGCGCAGCATGGAGGAATTTGTCTACGTCATACCCTGCTTTGCATAGAGTTTCCTACGCAGCCTGTAATGTCACATTATCATTGCAGCAGACCCAAACCCCCGGGCGTGACGCTGGTCGCCTCCGTGGGTCGTCACTGTGCTCCTGCTGTTCACTGCAATGGCTGGCCAGCTGGTATCCTGGCAGATCCTGAGGCTGGACACTTCCAACAGAGGGCTCATTCTAAAACCGGAATCCCAGGCAGCTCAGACGCGTCCCTGTTCACTGACCCGCTGTATTCATCCTCCTCACCCCCGACCCCCGTCATCTGCAATACAATCAGCTATTAAAGGACAACTCCAGACAAGAAAACTTTTTTTTTTTTTGCTTTTGCATACAGCCTGGAAACCTGAAAACCATGTAAAGAGGAACTACAATCTGCTCACATAATTTGTAATAAAAACATCTTTGCCATTCTGAAGCTTCCCTCCAACCACTTTGCATATTATTTTATATATACTGTGATTCTGTACTTGCCAAATATGCTGCAGAAATCTCCCTCCACTAAGTCTGGCGGCAGCCATTTTAACTGTGGGCAGCTGAAGCCGCTGCCTGTTCACTTCCTGGATTTACACACACACACACCTCCAGCTCTGCAGCTCTCATTGGCCCTCTTATGACTCACCCCATCCCCCTCCCTTCCTGGCAAACTTTGACAAGACACAAGAGTGAAAGAGAGAGAGCTGTGCATGATGACATAAGCCTAGGCTAATGACCAGACAGGAAACAGGAAGTGGGCTGTATAAGGTTTTTACTGGCAGAAAAAAAATGTTTTTAAAGTTAAAACAACAAGGGCAGAGGATTTAATAGATGGAAAGATGAAAAAACTGACTGAAGGTTGGCTTTAATGTGACCCCATGAGGGAGATTTCTCATCACTTCCTGTTTGCTTAAAGCGGAGTTCCACCCATATAAAAGTCAGCAGCTACAAAAAGTGTAGCTGCTGACTTTTAATAATCGGCCACTCACCTGTCCCAGGCTCCAGCAATGCGGTCGCCCGAGGGCACACTCTTCGCCCCCTCCCGATGGAGGCGCCGGCATCATAAGTATGGGCACCCGGCTTTGGCTACAAAACCGGGCGTGCACTGCGCATGTGCGAGTCTTGCTGCGCCTTGTGACTGGGCGGCGTATCTTCTGGGACCTGTGATGTGTCCCAGATGATCGCCGAGAGGGAGGGGGGGAAGGTGGACTTCCTTCCAGTGTCGCGGTTCTAGGAGAGGACGTGGACCTAGGACCCTGTGAAAACGGGGTCCCTGTCACCCCCCAAAAAAAAGACATGGCAATTGTGGCATGTCGGGGGGTCACCTTCCATTAAAGCGGAAGTTCCACTTTTGGGTAGAACTCCGCTTTAACCATTTGCCTACCAGGAAAATGTTTACATTTTTTGCACACGTTAAAATCTGCTTCTTTTTGCTAGAAAATACTATTATAATACAGGATTTATATAGCGCCAACATTTTACGCAGCGCTTTACATTGTAAAGTACAGTTACAATACAAGAGGGCTAAGAGGGCTCTGCTCATAAGAGCTTACAATCTATAAACCCCCTAAAAACAATGTATTTTCTGAAAGCAGAGCAAATGGAGAATAAAATGGTGGTAGTTGCAATTTTTTTACATTGCACAATATTTTGGCAGCCTTTTTTTTATTCTTATCTTAGGCGCAGCACCGATTTTAAAAAGTAGTTCTTGTACTACTTTTTGCGATTTACAGGTGCGATTTCCATAGGCATCTGTGCAGAAAGCCGAACAGATGCCTGCAAAATCGCAGCTGAAATTGCGGGAATGAAATGGTTCAGCTGAACTCGCACCATTTCATTCCCGCACTCAATGTGAACCAGGGCTTACCCTAGGTTCACATTGGAGCGATTTGTCTTCTAATTTGAGTGATCAAATCGCATGACAAGTCGCAGCCTATTACCAGCAATGGCACTGTTCCAGTCGGCGCGACACTGATTTTTCAGCGCTGCACCGATTTGCAAAAGTAGTTCCTTCACTACTCTGTGCAGATGTCAATGAAATCGCACCTGAAATTGCCAAAAGTAGTACAGAAACTGCTTTTGGAAGTCGGTGCGGCGCAGCAAATGCAGCGTCGCACTGATTAGGACGGTGCCATTGCCAAGGATTAACCTAGGTTCACATTGGAGCAATTTGTCTTCTGATTTGAAAGATCAAATCGCATGACAAGTTGCAGCCTATTACCAGCAATGGCACTGTTCCAATCAGTGCGACATTGATTTCTCAGCGCCGCACCCATTTGCAAATGTAGTTCTTGTACTACTTTTGCAGATTTCAGGTGCGATTTCAGTAGACATCTATGCATGAAGCCACACAGATGTCTATCAAGTAGCACCTGAAATCGCACCACTTCAAGTGAAGTAGCAGCAATTTCAAAGTAGCATCAATGTGATCCAGGGCTCAACCTAGGTTCACATAGGTGCAGATGTCAATGGAAATCGCCAAAAGTAGTACAGAAACTGCTTTTGGAAATTGGTGCGGCGCCGCAAATGCAGCATCGCACCGATTAGGTCGGTGCCATTGCCAAGGCTTAGCCTAGGTTCACATTGGAGCGATTTGTCATGCGATTTGAGAGATCAAATCGCATGACAAGTCGCAGCCTATTGGCAGCAATGGCACTGTTCCAATCGGCGCGACACTGATTTTTCAGCGCCGCACCGATTTGCAAAAGTACTTCCTGCACTACTTTTGCCGATTTCAGGTGCGATTTCAGTAGCATGAAGCCTCACAGATGTCTATCAAGTAGCACCTGAAATCGCGCTGACCTTGCTACTTTGAAATTGCGCAACTTCAAGTGAAGTAGGAGCGATTTCAAAGTAACATCGATATGATCCAGGGCTTAGGCGCATTTTTTTAACACTGTTTTTTTCCTCTGCTGGAGCAAAGGCGTGCAGGGGAAGAAAAAAAAAAAACGCACTGTGTGCTCCGGAATGTTCACAGCGTTGCATTGTTTCTACATTTCCCGCATTGCAACAAACAAAATCTCTACATTCTTCCTGGAGCACAAAGGGGACTTTATATAGCTGTGCAATGCTAATAATACAAAGCAGACAAACCATTTACACAGCTGATTTTATTTTACGTCAAAGCATAGGCTACCCAGACATGCAAGAGCAGTCAGGAAAAAAAAAACGTGCAATTTTTGTGATTTGCGCAATTTTTCATTTAGAAAAAAATGTGAAAAGATTGTTTGATTAAAGAGTAACTCCACTTTTGTTGAGAAAAAAAAAAACCCCTCTGGGGGATCTGTGTACATCGCATCTTTGTTGCAGATTCCTACCTTTTGCTATTCTGAAGAAAAAGCTGTTTGTTTGTCTGTGTCTGATGAATATGAATGGGAGTGATTTTATAATTATTAATCAGTTGCTGCCTCTGCAGGGCTCTAATAAGGAACGTGGCAAGGTCTGCATCCCTTCAGATGTGATTTCCCTTTGGGGGTATCTCACCAAAAATGACATTTGTGTTGCAGAGGATGCACAAAATCTGACTTGTATCTTAGTGCCGACTTCTAGGAAAATCAGTGAGCCGATCACACAAAGCAGGGAATGACATTTGGGATACCATCTGTGTACAGAGCGCCTCCTGGTTGCCATATTGCTTCACATTTTTCAAAAAATTACAAGGCTCCAGGTAAAACTTTTTTTCCCCCATTTTGGATGAAGTAATGCTGGCCATACACTAGACGAAAAATCGTTCAAAAATCTGTCATTTGCATAGTTTGTTCATTTACATTTCATTGTGTGGGCGGCACAGTGGTGTAGGGGGTAGCACTTTTGCCTGGCAACAAAAGAGTCGCTGGTTCGAATCCCAACCACGACACTACCTGCCTGGAGTTTGCATGTTCTCCCTGTGCCTGCGTGGGTTTCCTCCGCACTCCAAAGACATGCTGGTAGGTTAATTGGCTCCTGTCTCCTCGGCTACCTTCTCCTGCTTCTTCTTCTGGAGATGTTGACTCGTCGCTCTCTTCCACTTGAATGCCGGGTCCGTGCTGCATGGTTGCCTTATATTGGCATGGGGCGGGGCCACATGCTGACATCATCCTGAGCCCGCCCTCATGATGTCACATCTTGGGGCAGGCCATCACATCACAGGCCCGCCCCAACATGTGATGTCATGAGGGCGGGGCTCAGGGTGACGTCAGCGTGTGGCCCCGCCCCATGCCAATATAAGGCAACCGCGCAGCACGGACCCGGCATTCAAGTGGAAGAGAGCGACGAGTCAACATCTCCAGAAGAAGAAGAAGCGGGAGAAGCTAGCTGAGGAGACAGCGGCAAAAGAGCAGAAAACCCTGCAGAAGTCCCCTCAGAAGACCCAAGACCCCGCAAAAGAGCTGAAGAAAGAAGAGAGGGGAGAAGATGCCGGAGCTGATTTAGTAAAATATTTTAAAAAGCTGTGTAGCGATTTTTTGTACACTTTTTTTGCAGTTAAATGGGTAGGTGGATGTACCCCATACTCATTCACATAGGGTGGGGGGCCGGCATCTGGGGGCCCCCTTATTAAAGGGGGCTTCCAGATTCTGATAAGCCCCCCGCCCGCAGACCCCGACAGCCAAGGGCCAGGGTTGTTGGGAAGAGGCTCTTGTCCCCATCAACATGGGGACAAGGTGCTCCCCATGTTGAGGGCATGTGGCCTGGTACAGTCCGGGAGGGGGCGCTCGCTCGTCCCCACCCCCTTTCCTGCGTGTTCGGATAAGGGTCTGGTATAGGGTTGCCACCTCATCCCTTTAAACCCGAACACATATGAATTAGACAGGGTCTGTGGCTGATTAAGGGGCTAATTAAACTCACTTGGTGCCTCATCTGCATTAAATTAGCCTCAGAACCTGTGCAATCCATATGTGTTCGGGTTTAAAGGGATGAGGTGGCAACTCTAGTCTGGTATTGATCTTGGGGGGACCCTACGCCATTTTTTCGGCGTGGGGGTTCCTCTTAAAATCCATGCCAGATCGAAGAGCCTGGTATGCTCTTGGGGGGGGGGGAACCCCACGCCAATTTTTAGCAGGGGTTCCCCTTTAAGATCCCTAGCACACAAGTCGTGCCGCAAGTTGGATCATCGTGATCCGACTTCTATTAAAAATCAATGGGCTCCCATAGGGAACCATTGATTTTGAATAGAGGCAGAAAAACGCCGCTGAAAGTTAGTGTGGAAAAACGTGCATCGACGTCAATGCAAAACGCCGAAAAAAATGGCGCTTTTTCCCTGACGTCGGGCCCGGCGTTTTGCTTGTTTTTTTGCATACGCCCGTGTGTATGAGGCCAGTCCAGCCTTTGGTGGATGGGAGCGGTCACACCTGAGCACCTGCGTGTTTTTCATTTCTACTGACTTCAGAGGATTATCTTCCACTCATGGACGTTTTCCAGACTTCTGTTCAATGAATGATCGTGTGCTGTAGATCAGTTGATTATTTTATGTATATCTATCATCAAACTTCATTATAGCGCTGCACTTTTTGTTATAATTATTCTATGCAAGGTTTTCTGAATTTTCCTTGAGCGCATAGCTGCTTTTGTGTCCTTGAAGGTTATGTTTGCGCTGAATATTTTTTTGTTTCTAACATGCATGTGATTGGAGCCTAAGTCAGTTGGGTATTTTTTCTGCCATTGGGGAAACTTGCCTTCACTTCCTGTCCCATAACCAAAACAGGAAGTGAGGGGACACCAGAACTAGTGTCCCCATTAGAAGATTTCCCTTCTATTCCTGTGCTGGTGACAACTCAAAACAGTGTACAGAACGCCTCCAGGTTGCCGCATTGCAGAAAATTACAGCGACTGCAGAATGATAAGGAAAGGTCTTTTTAAGGACTGCACACTAGGGATTGAGAGGTGGTAATATCCTGTGGTTGGGCTGTGTTTTTTGCACCACCTAACTGCTCCCCCTTAGCTACACAGGCAGCGGCCGGGTGTGTACAAGAAAAGCATTGAGGCCGCGGCAGGAATTAAGACCTCCTGTCACTTTTGCCAGGCATAGCGCCCGCCGCGCGCAACCCATTCAAGTGAATGGGGCCGCTCTGCAAGCACTTGTACTGCACGCTGTTGGGGATTCAAGGGGTTAAAGCAGGCGATGAGGAGGAGATACAACGCCCCCTCACTTCATGGCAAATGCTTTCTGAAGAACGATCCCAATGCAGGTCACAGATCAAAGCAAGTGTGAACCGAGCCCTTAAAGCCGTATTAATCCCCAAAGCAAACATTTATTATATTGTAGCTCACCAAGCCTTAGATATGATGGCTGCTTTCCTTTTCTTCTTTAGGATTTCTTCTTTTTTCTATTTTCACTTGATAGTCTGGCCGGTAAGTCTGTTGTTTTTCAACAGAACAAACTCTCCTGCAAATGTAGCAATTAGAGTGTCGAGACCCTTTTCCCCTTGCTTACAATGATCAGCTTTTATTTATTCACACAAAACTTTTATCCCCCCCCCCAAAAAAATTTGCTAGTGTATTTAAATCTGCTAGTCCATCTAACACTCCCCACCCCCCCAGACTGACAATGCTGCTGTCCAAATGTGCCCCCTGTGCTCCTTCATCCAGAGTGGGGGCACACTAATACAGGAGGTGTATTCAGTGGTGGCTGCTGGATTTTTTTTTTAAGGGGGGCTGCAACCAACCACCCTCCCACTGGTGGGTTGCGGGCTCCTACGGGTCGGGGGGGCAGCAGGCGGATTGCGGGCTCCTACATTTGGCGGGCGGGTTGTGGGCTCCTACAGGCAATGGATGGGTTGCGGGCTCCTACGGGCGGCGAGTGGGTTGCAGGCTCCTACAGACGGAGGCAGCAGGCGGGTTGCAGGCTCCTAAGGGTGGCGGGCAGCGGGCAGGTTGCAGGCAGCGGCCGAGCTTCAGGCTCCTGCGGGCAGGCTGTGGACACCTACGGGCGGTGGGAAGCAGAGGGGTTGCGGGCTCCTACGGACGGCAGGCAGCGGGTGGGTAGCGGGCTTCTATGGGCAGCGAGCGGGTTGCAGGCTCCTACGGGTGGCGGGTGGATTGTGGGCTCTATGGGCAGCGGCCAGGTTGTGGGCTCCTACAGGCAGCGGGCGGGTTGCGGCTCCTACAAGCAGCAGGCGGCTTGCGGTCCCCTACGGGCTGCGGCAGCTGGCAGGTTGAGGGCTCCTAATGGTGGCGGGCAGTGGCCGGGTTGCTGGCTCCTAAAGGCAGCGGGCGGGCTGCAGGTTCCTACAGGCAGCGGGCGGGCTTCTAAGGGTGGGAGCAGCGGGTGGGCTCCTAAGGGTGGTGGGCAGCGGCCGGGTTGCGGATTCCTACGGGCACCTAAGGGCAGTGGGAAGCAGGTGGTTTATGGGCTCCTATGGGTGGCAGGCAGTGGGTGGGTTGTGAGCTCATATGGGCGGTGGGCAGCAAGCAGGTTGCGGGCACCCACGGGCGGCAGCAGTGGGCGGGTTGCAGGCTTCTACGGGTGGCGGGCAGCAGCTCCTGTGTCCTCTTTTCCTCTTCTGCATTACGGTGGCTTCTGTTGTGCGGCTCCTCCCTCCTCCTCATACACTTCCAATAGGATCGCCTGTCCTTTCAGCCAATCGCGTGACGGGTCTCAAGACCCGCTTCCTGATCAGCCCTGAGGAGGATCAGTGTGGCGATAGCGAATATTCATTTGCTGCTGTCACACAACTGGACAACTGGCTGGGCTCCGGGCGCAGTCCTCTACACCCTGAGCCCATCATTTTTTGAAGCCTATTAGAGCCTCTGGCTCTAATCGCATGCTTCAAACCCCCCCCCCCCCCCCAATTGGAATCCATGTGCCTGGCGCCCTGCATGTAGATCAAGGGGCCGGACACATGGATGGTGGGGGGGGGGGAAGCGCGGTGCCCATGTGCCCCTAACAGGTGGCCCGCCGCTGGGTGTGTTATTGGCCAGATCACCAGGTGATAAAAGAAGGGAAAAAAGACTAAAAGAGAAAACTAATGGAGCCACCACATCTAATGATTGGTAATCTGCAATATATGACATTGTTGGTTTTGGGTGTAATACCACTTTAATAAGATTAAATTACAACATGGCATTCAGTATATAAAGTTTGGGGTTTTTTTGCTATTTATTTTCCCACAAAAGAGGAGTCACCCTTGAGCCTTCAAAGACTGTCCAGAGGCCGGGGAATTCATTTGGAAGGGTGAGCGGTGTAGCGGGTCTCCCCTCCCTCTCCTTCCTATGGGCACGGACAATGTGGGCATTCTCAGCTGAATGGCACAGCGTGGGTGGCAGAGGTGCCATTGTGCTGCCGCGCTTTCAGACGGGCAGGTCACGTCTGAGGTGGATGCGCTTCCTGTCTTGGAATTGTGTCATCTGAGCCTTGAAATCCGGCGACCCGGGACCAGGGAAGACTCTGCGACCTGGAAAGACCTCTCCTCTTGTATTACTTTTTAAAGTTATAGCTTCTCATTTATTTTTGCATTATTTGTTAGTGGAACGGCAATTTTATATATGTTACCAGGCTGATGGTGACAACTGTGGACCGTCTTGGCAGAATGTGGGTAGTAATGGTCATTTGTAGTTTCCATCAGAAGCCAGGGTGACAACACAGGAGCACTTTGGGAGAGAGGGACAGAGCGTTGTCACCCTCTAACAGGAAGAGCCTGAGCAAGGACCTTCATGGCAGGATCACTAGGTTTAGAAGCCCCTCACACAGTACAGCCCTCCCCTGCTGTTTGGTGCAGCACACTGCATGTGCTCCTTGCATTCCATCCCCAGGGAAAGGGGAAGGGTGGAGTTGGGTTGGGGGGGGGGGG
>BLSH010377128.1:202653-220485 GCA_018402905.1 Glandirana rugosa
ACACTAACTGTCGTCGTCCTCGGTTACCGGTTAACCAAATCCGTCGGACTGGTTCCCCACACGCACAGGTGAGGAACCGACTAGACGCTTACCCGTGGACTCGATACACTACTCTTCGTACTGTGTAATAGGACCGGATTCAGTCTAACCACCCCCGCGGACCTTTTTTTGTCTCTATCGGGAGCGGGGGGGTGGACTTGGTATGGTCCTGTATACGGGGGATGTGTACCCCCCCCCACGAGACGCTGTAGTGGTTGGTCCCGTATGGCCCGACGTACGAGTCTTTAACCAGACCATACCTGGAACCCCCCCCCCTTAGGGTGCGGTAAAAAAAAAAAAAAAAATGTAAATTCGTACCCCAAGGGAAATTTTTGGACCCTGAAATGTAAGCAATAGAAAATTATGAAAAAAACAGAGTGGGGTCGCCCCCCAATTCATACCAGGTTTTTAAAGGGAACCCCATGCTTAAATGTAAAAAAAAAAAAAAAAATGGCGTGGGATTCCCCCCCCCCAAGGTCCATACCAGACCAATTTCTGAGCATGCAGCCCGGTATGCCCTGGTTGGTGATGTCGCAGAGCACCCCCCCCCATGTGTAGGGGGCATATGTCCTGGTATGGTTCAGGTGGGGGGGCGAGGGCTATCTCTGTTTTTTTCCAGGCGCCCCCACCAATCTGACTTAGGCCAGGATAATGTGTCATGCTTCTCATCACATAGCTCAGGTGCCCATTCGCAGATCAGCCAAGGAGTGGACACGCACACCCCTTGGTCAGGCTGCCTAAACCAATTGGCCATTGGCTCCTGCTGCTGTCAATCACAGCCAGTGAGGAGGGAGTCGGGGGCAAGGTTGAGGTGCAGTTGTCAATGGACACATAGAGCTGGCTCAGGAGTGAGCACGCATAAGTAAACGGCTTGCTATGGGGGCAGGAGGGAGGAGCCAGGAAAGGGACCCCAGAAAAGGAGGATCTGGGGCTGCTCTGTGCAAAACCATTACACAGAGCAGGTAAGTATGACATGTTTGTTTTTTTGTTTTTTTAAATAATCTATCCTTTTCAATAACTCTAACAACAGACTGTTGCAGGTAAATGCTGGATCCGCTGGGCAGGTGAGTATTTTTTTTTTTTTTTTAAGAGTACCCAGCATACCAGGTAAGTGGGATGGGCGGGGAAAGAGTAAAGTTCCTCTTTAGTGAAAACATTTTATGCATTTGTAAACCAGTGGCTGTGCGTTCAACATGGCTCGCTGGTGTGAATGACCCATAAAACTTTTCAGTATGTGTTGGAGGAGCGCTGGACTCCAGAGTAGCCAACACATTTTGAGTACTCAAAGCTCCCACTTCATCAGGTCTTGTGTGTTGGTAGTGGGATCAAATGTGTTGAGGAGCGCTGGACTCCAGAGTAGGCTGAAATACAGCAATCAAGATTTTTCTTTCAGAAAGAGCATCCAAAAAAGGCAACGCATTTCGGGTACTCAAAGCTCCCACTTCATCAGGTCTTGTGTGTTGGTAGTGGGATCAAATGTATTGGAGGAGCGCTGGACTCCAGAGTAGGCTGAAATACAGCAATCAAGATTTTTCTTTCAGAGGGAGCATCCAAAAAAGGCAACACATTTCGGGTACTCAAAGCTCCCACTTCATCAGGTCTTGTGTGTTGGTAGTGGGATCAAACTTGTGAAACAAATACAGATAATATGGGGTCTGAGTCGCCAGACCTGGTGCCGCTATCCAGGTGACCCAGATCTCATAATATCAGTATCCTTTCACAATTGTTGCCCAGTACAAGTTTGAACCCACCACCAGCACAAGCCCTGATGAAGGTGGGGTTGACTCCCTGGAACGTGTTGGCTTTTTTAATTACCATTCATAGAACAATAAAAAGATTACTGGCCTGAATCACGCTTTGTGGTGCTCTCTTCCTTTAAAACTTTTCGGCAAACGAGCGAGGAACAAATTGTACATTGGGAGCAGACGAGTATTTTGATATTAAAAGGAATAGACAATGCAGGGCGCTCTCTTGGGATGCGTGTGTCTGTGACAGTCACATATTTAAAGCCGCGTTGGAAATCATCTCGCGCAGTTGTGTTCTCCCTGTCGGTCCTTTGACGATTGAGCGCGGTAATATTGTTCCGCTCGGCACAATCAGTCAGAGGCCGCGATGAGACAGACCTGTCTGACTTCTGTCACCCCGGACTCTTCATCTTATCTTTAATAACATTTATGTCGATGTATTATTATTACCGTGTGAAGATGATTCCTCCAGGCGTATAAATATTCTTTGGGTTTTCTTGTATTAATTCAGCCGTTTACCTGGACAACACAAACTGTAATACTAAAAGAGACCCTGTCACCAGACCATTCATTCCAACAAATGTATACCCCTAAGATTTTAGGTTTATTTAATGTATTTTATGTATGTCAGTTACCTGTAATAGACTCCCTGATGTAGACATCCAAAAGTCCTGAAACGTTGCTGGATGCCGCCATTTTGTATGTCATGTCAGCAGCCCCAGAAGATTTAGAGCTGTCACTCAAGTGACGCTCTACAGCAGGGGTCTCCGAACTGCTACCCGGGGGCCGATTGCGGCCCTTTGCTCGCTTTCATGGTTAGTAACAGTGGGGAACAGTTCCTGCCACTGACACCAACAATGTGGCACTAATCCTGCCACTGACGCCAACAATGGGGACTATTCCTCCCACTGATACCAACAATGGGGCACTATCCCTCCAACTGACACCAATGATCGGGCACTATTGCTCCCACTGACACCAACAATGGGACACTATTCCTCCCACTAACACCAATGATGGGGCACTATTCTTCCCACTGTTACAAACGATGGGGCACTATTCCTCCCACTGACACCAACAATATGGCACTATTCCTCCCACTGATACCAACAATGGGACACTATTCCTACCACTGACACCAACAATGGGGCACTATTCCTCCCACTGATACCAATGATGGGGCACTATTCCTCCCACTGTTACCAACGATGGGGCACTATTCCTCCCACTGACAACAATGATGGGGCACTATTCATTCCTCCCACTGACACCAATGATGGGGCACTATTCTTCCCAGTGATACCAATGATGGGGCACTATTCCTCCTACTGACACCAATGATGGGGCACTATTCCTCCCACTGATACCAATGATGGGGCACTATTCCTCCCACTGACACCAATGATGGGACACTATTCCTCGCACTGACACCAATGATGTGGCACTATTCCTCCTAGTGACACCAACAATATTGCACTATTCCTCCCACTGATACCAACAATGGGGCACTATTCCTACAACTGACACCAACAATGGGGCACTATTCCTCCCACTGATACCAATGATGGGACACTATTCCCCCAACTGAAACCAATGATGGGGCACTATTCCTACCACTGACACCAACAATGGGGCACTATTCCTCCCACTGTTACCAACGATGGGGCACTATGCCTCCCACTAACACTATTGATGGGGCACTATTCCTCCCACTGACACCAATGATGAGGCAGGATTCATTCCTTCCACTGACACCAATGATGGGACACTATTCCTCCCATAGACACCACTGATAAAGCAATATTCCTCCCACTGACACCAATGATGGGGCACTATTCCTCCCACTGACACCAATGATGGGGCACTATTCCTCCCACTGATACCAATGAAGGGGCACTATTCCTCCCACTGACACCAATGATGGGGCATTCCCTTCATCTCTTACTATGATGGCAACTGGAAATTCGCCTTATTTTCTTTATCGGATTACCAAGACAGATAGTGGGATAATCTTCCAAGTGCGATATGGACCGCAGTAGAACATTGGAGGAGGGTCTAACCCTTTCCCACTGTATCCACAATCAAAAACGAAACGTATGCCGTTACGTGCACTTTAATTTTCCTATTGATTTTAAAATGGTGAAATTTTACCAAAACCTCTTGATTTTTCTTGAAATTTTTGAAAAATGAAAACTCCCAAATTCTCTCATCCCTGCTTGTGAATTTCCACCATCATTTTAGCTGAGGTTCTGCTTCTAAAAAAAATGCCTCTCTGTCTCTTCCTGCAGATTATCTGAACAATCTCTGTCCAGACTGGGCGGAATACGAAGATACACAAGGTGAGTGACCGTACGCTATAAGGACAGGCGATCCACGCTGAGATACAACCCCATCTCTATGAGGCTGGTCTCTAAGGAGTTAATCAATCCCTCAGCATCATCTGGTCCAAGTGAAGTGCTCAGAGTCTATTCATCATAGTCACACTTATAGGAATTCCTAGCGCCGATCTGCTGCTTAGATGTGCAAATTTCCCACTGTGCCATTCATCAAACTCACTTGTGCACAAAAATTCAGACGGGGCGGATTTGGGATGAAGAAATATTCCCTCCTCTAGTCTTGTCATTATTCTGTACAATAAAAAAAATACATATATTTTCGTTACAGTGGCACCAAATTTAATTAAAAAAGAAAGAAATGATTCACACATTTTAGATCAACCAGTAATGTATTTAAAGAGAAACATAATTATTTTTGTAGCAATCTTAAAGTAAAAATTGAAATAGATACACAGTATATATATATGCTGTATATGCTGTATTTCATTTTTTTATTTCAGAAAGACTTATTTAATTTTGTAGCAACTTTAAAGCAACATTTAAAATAGATTTATATATATATATATATATATATATATATATATATATATATATATATATTTATTTTTATATATACACACACTGTATATATAATCTGTATGCTTTATTTTATTTTTTTTATTTTTTTGGAAAGCGTTATTTAATTTTGAAGCAATTTTAAAGCAACATTTTAAATAGATACACAGTATATAGATGTATATGCTGTATTTAAATTTTAATTTTATTTCAGAATATAATATATATATATATATTTACAGTGCTGGCCATAAATATTGGGACATCGAAACAATTGTAATCTTTTTGGCTCTATGCACCACCACAATGGATTTGAAATGAAATGAACAAGATGTGCTTTAACTGCAGACTTTCAGCTTTAATTTGAGGGTATTTATATCCAAATCAGGTGAACAGTGTAGGAATTACAACGGTTTGTATATGTGCCTCCCACCTTTTAAGGGAGCAAAAGTAATGGGACAATTGGCTCCCCAGCTGTTCCATGGCCAGGTGTGTGTTATTCCCTCATTATCCCATTTACAAGGAGCAGATAAAAGGTCCAGAGTTCATTTCAAGTGTGCTATTTGCATTTGGAATCTGTTGCTGTCAACTCTCAATATGAGAGCCAAAGAGCTGTCACTATCAGTGAAGCAAGCCATCATTAGGCTGAAAAAAAAACAAAACAAACCCATCAGAGAGATAGCAAAAACATTAGGTGTGGCCAAATCAACTGGAACATCCTTAAAAAGAAAGAACGCACCGGTGAGCTCAGCGACACCAAAAGACCCGGAAGACCACTGAAAACAACTGTGGTGGATGACCGAAGAATTCTTTCCCTGGTGAAGAAAACAACCTTCACAACAGTTGGCCAGATCAAGAACACCACAAGATGTAAACCATTGATAGATTGTAAGCTCTAACGAGCAGGGCCCTCTGATTCCTCTTGTACCAAATTGTGATGTAACTGTACTGTCTGCCTTTATTTTTGTAAAGCGCTGCGCAAACTGCTGGCGCTATATAAATCCTGTATAATAGTAATAATAATAATAATTGATGAGCCTCAAAAACAGGAAGGCCAGATTAGAGTTTGCCAAACAACATCTAAAAAAGCCTTCACAGTTCTGGAACAACATCCTATGGACAGATGAGACCAAGATCAACTTGTACCAGAGTGATGGGAAGAGAAGAGTATGGAGAAGGAAAGGAACTGCTCATGATCCAAAGCATACCAACTCATCAGTGAAGCATGGTGGTGGTAGTGTAATGGCGTGGGCATGTATGGCTGCCAATGGAACTGGTTCTCTTGTATTTATTGATGATGTGACTGCTGACAAAAGCAGCAGGATGAATTCTGAAGTGTTTGGGGCAATATTATCGCTCATATTCAGCCAAATGCTTCAGAACTCATTGGACAGCGCTTCACAATGCAGATGGACAATGACCCGAAGCATACTGCGAAAGCAACCAAAGAGTTTTTGAAGGGAAAGAAGTGGAATGTTATGCAATGGCCAAGTCAATCACCTGACCTGAAACCGATTGAGCATGCATTTCACTTGCTGAAGACAAAACTGAAGGGAAAATGCCCCAAGAACAAGCAGGAACTGAAGACAGTTGCAGTAGAGGCCTGGCAGAGTATTACCAGGGATGAAACCCAGCGTCTGGTGATGTCTATGCGTTCCAGACTTCAGGCTGTAATTGACTGCAAAGGATTTTCAACCAAGTATTAAAAAGTGAAATTTATGATTGTTAATCTGTCACATTACTTTTGGTCCCTTAAAAAGTGGGAGGCACAATATACAAACTGTTGTAATTCCTAAACCGTTCACCTGATTTGGATGTAAATACCTTCAAATTAAAGCTGAAAGTCTGCAGTTAAAGCACATCTTGTTCCTTTCATTTCAAATCCATTGTGGTGGTGTATAGAGCCAAAAACATTAGAATTGTGTTGATGTCCCAATATTTATGGACCTAACTGTGTGTATATATATATATATAAAATGTATTATTTTGTCATTTTTATATGTACTGTATTTAATTCATTTTTATGTGTTTTATTAATATGTTTAATACATATAATATTATATTTAAAGCTGCATTAAACCCAACAGAAAACATTTATTATATTGCAAGTGACCAATTCTTAGATGTGATAGATAAATTAGTTTTGTTTTTTTTAGGCTTTCCTAATTTTATTTTCACCTGGGGATCCTGCCAGTAAGTCTGTTGTTTTTCAACAGAACAAACTGTCTTGCAGATGTAGCAGTTAGAGGGTTGAAACAAACCATTTACCACTAACAGGTGTGATTGCAATGGTCAGCTTTTTTTTATGTAAACCTTTATCCCAAAAAGGTAAAAAAAAAAAAACGCTTACTGTAACTGCTTAAAGAGTATTAGCTGGAGTTTGCTTTCAGTTTGTTAGTGTATTTAAATCCGCCAGTCCATCTAACACTCCCCTCCCCCCAGACTGACAATGCTGCTATCCAGAGGTGTCTCTTACTCCTTCATCCAGAGTGTGGGGGGGGGGGGCTGTAATACAGGAGGTGTGTTACTGGCAGAGTTACCGGGTGAAAATGAAGGGGAAAAAAGCCTACAAGAAAAGACTAATACAGCCACCACATCTAATGATTGGTTAAAAAAAAATGACAGCACGATTTTATATATACGCTGTATAGATACTGTAAAGTCAAAAGGCTGTCTTTTTACTACCATCACATTCCAGGACTTGTTTCTCCAGACTCGGAGAGGTGAACTCTGTAGTGTGGAATTTGTTTTGTCTGGGGTGGAATATCAATACCTCATATGGAATTTGTCCTGACAAGATGTAAATGAAAACAAATTGAATAAAATGTAATCTAGCAAAGCAAAAATGTAAATATAATGAGGACAATTTTTGAACATCAATGCAATATCAGTGAATAGAATCACAAAAATGTAAGGAAAACCTGGCCTGGAGCAGATCTCTCCTTCTGATAATGCCAGGTGCCTGGCTGTCATGCCGATTCATTGGCTGTAGTACCGTCTGATGCATTGACCCGAAACAAACACACAAGTTAGGAATTCTGACTTCAGTCTTTTTGATCTGCTGGTGAGTTCCAGTTTAGTTTCTCACTAAGTCCTCCAGCCAGGAACAGCCTGGCATCTGGTAGTTTAAGGATTTGGCCAGCCATAGAAGGTTGCATATTTCCCTTGGTGCCAATCACATTTTAAACCATGTGCCCAATTCCAGCCAATTCTTCTTTTGTAGATAGGGCGAGAAAAGGGTATAACTACAAATTGGTGCATGTGTCTCCTTTTGGGAGATTTCTGAGCAATTCCTGACTAAATTGCCCCAGCATTAAACTTGATAGGTTGAATGTTAGTTAAATCTTGGAAGCCAGAGCTCCATACCACTCATAACCCCATCACCCAGGCTATTGCATTTAAACTAGCAATTCCAGATTTGAACCCTGAAGAAGTGGGAGCACCCTGAAACACGTTGCCTGTTTAGATATACAAAGTTACAAATAAAGTTAGGCTTTTCTTACAGTTGAAAGTTCAGACTATTCCAGAGCTCCATACCGCTCATGACCCCATCACTCAGCCTACTTGCACTTAAACTAACAATTCCAGATTTGAACCCTGAAGAAGTGGGGGCACCCTGAAACACATTGCCTGTTTAGATATGCAAAGTTACACATAAAGTTAGCCTTTTCTTACAGTTGAAAGTTCAAGTTATTCCAGAGCTCCATGCTGCTCATGACCCCATCATTCAGTCCATTGCACCTGAACTAACAATTCCATATTTCAACCCTGAAGAAGTGTGAGCACCCTGAAACATCTTGCCTGTTTATATATATAGAGTTACAAATAAAGTTAGCCTTTTCTTACAGTTGAAAGTTCAAGCTATTCCACAGCTCTATTCCGCTCATGACCCCATCATCCAGTCCATTGCACCTGAACTGACAATTCCATATTTGAACCCTGAAGAAGTGTGAGCACCCTGAAACATGTTGCCTGTTTATATATACAGAGTTACAAATAAAGTTAGCCTTTTCTTACAGTTGAAAGTTCAAGCTATTCCACAGCTCTATACCGCTCATGACCCCATCATCCAGCCCATTGCACCTGAAATGACAATTCCATATTTGAACCCTGAAGAAGTGGGAGCACCCTGAAACACGTTGCCTATTTAGATATACAAAGTTACAAATAAAATTAGGATTTTTTTACAGTTGGAGGTTCAAGTTATTCCAGAGCTCCATACCTCTCATGACCCCATCACCCAGCCCACTTGCACTTAAACTAACAATTCCAGACTTGAATCCTGAAGAAGTGGGAGCACCCTGAAACACGTTGCCTGTTTAGATATACAAAGTTACAAATAAAGTTAGCCTTTTCTTACAGTTGAAAGTTCAATCTATTCCATAGCTCCATAACGCTCATGACCCCATCACCCAGCCCATTGCTCTTTAACAATTCCACATTTGAACCCTGAAGAAGTGTTAGCACCTTGAAATGCGTTGGATGCTTATATACCAAGTTACAATTAACATTAGGGTTTTCTTGCAGTCGGAAGTTAAAGCTATTTCATACAGCTCTCCTGACCCATCAATAGTTTTTTGCCCCAGCATTAAAATCCCTAACCCTTCCTCCTTCTCCAATAGAAAATGTCTTTATTTCTGTCTGTGTCTCCATCAGGGAGATTTTCCCCTCACTTCCTGTTCTTTATAGTGCCCAACAAATACTCTGATTCAGATTTAGAATACTTTGGGATTAATAAAGTATTCTGAATTTGAATTGGAGTATTTTATGGATATTATACAGAACAGGAAATGAGGGAAACACAGAAAGCAATAAAAACCTGTACTAGTAGAGTAGGGGGTTGAGATTTTAATACTTTTGCAAACCCATTGAAGGGTAAGGAGCGCTGTACTGAATACGTCAATTTTCTGACTGTAAGAAAACCTAACTTTATTGGTAACTTTGTATATATAAGCAGCCAACGTGTTTCAAGGGGCTCGCACTTTTTCAGGGTTTCAAATCTTGAATTAAGTGCAATGGGCTGCGTGATGGGGTCATGAGTGGTATGGAGCTCTGGCTTCTATGATGCAACTAACATTCAATCTATCATTTTTATTGCTGGGGAGATTTCCCATCACTTCCTGTCTAGGTGACAGGCGTGAGATCAGACAGGAAGTGATGAGAAATCTCCCCAGTGCACAGATAGCAATAGAAACCTCAACATTGGCTCTAATTACTCCCCAATCTATCTAATAATTAAAAAAAATGGCTGACGTTGGTCTTCTTTAAAGCTAATCTCTGACCAGCCACTGCTGGTTTTTGCATAATTATGAATTTTATGAAGATTTACTATTTGAGGTGAAATATTACTCAGTGTCTCCAGTCCCCATGAAAAGAGTTCCTGGATAACTGATTGTGTGCCATGGAGGAAGGAGAGCCCTTGCACAGCCAGAAGTGATAACGATGATATATTTCTCTTATTACAGCTGCCTTGCTCATTGTCTCAGAAGTCGCAGACCGAGCTAATGAGAGTATGCGTCATGGGGTGAGTTCCAGCTGTCACTGTATCTTGTCCCTGTGAAAAATAGTTTATCGATAAAGTTACACAGTTCAAGTGTACCTCTCGCCTACACGGAATGGAAGCCGCTGTCTTGTAGGTTGTCATTGATATAAATAACAGGTCCTCGCGTCTCAATGCTGTCCAGTTTCTGGTCAACTGATTGGCTTTGTTCATGGGGAAAATAACACGGCCGGCTGAGAAATAATGAAAAACAGTGACAAGGTGGATGCTTGATGAGATCCGAAAAATTGACTGTATTGCCTTCTAACAACCATTCATTCTTCTCTGTTTCGTTATCTAAATTGCCTTGCTGGCCTTATAAAGGGGAAGCTGGTTTGTAGGACCTTTTGACTTTCTGATGTCCACTTTTGGCATTCTGCTTAGCAGCCTGAACCCCATAGCTCCCACTGCCGCACCCATTCTTCCTAGGACCCAGGGGCCTGCTCTGGCTAGGACCCGAGACCTGCTCTTCCTAGGACCTGGGACCCACTCTTTCTAGGACCTGAGACCAGCTATTCCTAGGACCCGGTCTTCCTAGGACCTGAGACCCGCTCTTCCTAGGAACTGAGACCTGGTCTTCCTAGGATTCAGGACCTGCTTTTCTTAAGACCTGAGACCCGCTCCTCCTAGGACCTGAGATCTGTTCTTCCTAGGACCCGGGGCCTGCTCTTCCTAGGACCTGAGACCCCCTCTTCCAAGGACCTGAGACCCCCTCTTCCAAGGACCTGAGACCCCCTCTTCCTAGGACCTGAGACCCGCTTTTCCTAGGACCTGAGACCCCCTCTTCCAAGGACCTGAGACCCGCTCTTCCTAGGAACTGAGACCTGGTCTTCCTAGGATTCAGGACCTGCTTTTCTTAAGACCTGAGACCCGCTCCTCCTAGGACCTGAGATCTGTTCTTCCTAGGACCCGGGGCCTGCTCTTCCTAGGACCTGAGACCCCCTCTTCCAAGGACCTGAGACCCCCTCTTCCAAGGACCTGAGACCCCCTCTTCCTAGGACCTGAGACCCGCTTTTCCTAGGACCTGAGACCCCCTCTTCCAAGGACCTGAGACCCGCTCTTCCTAGGAACTGAGACCTGGTCTTCCTAGGATTCAGGACCTGCTTTTCTTAAGACCTGAGACCCGCTCCTCCTAGGACCTGAGATCTGTTCTTCCTAGGACCCGGGGCCTGCTCTTCCTAGGGCCTGAGACCCCCTCTTCCAAGGACCTGAGACCCCCTCTTCCAAGGACCTGAGACCCCCTCTTCCTAGGACCTGAGACCCGCTTTTCCTAGGACCCGAGACCCGCTTTTCTTAGGACCTGAGAAACGTTCTTCCTAGGACCCAGGACCCACTCTTCCTAGGACCTGAGATCCTCTCTTCCTAGGACCCAGGACCCGGGACCTGCTCTTCCTAGGACCTGAGACCCACTCCTCCTAGGTTATGAGAACCATTCTTCTTAGGACCCAGGACCCGCACTTCCTAGGACCCGGGACCTGCTCTTCCTAGGACCTAAGACCAGTTCTCCCTAGGACCCAGGACCCGCTCATTTTAGAACCCAGGACCTGCTCTTCCTAGAACCCAGGACCTGCTCTGTGTTCCAGGTGTGCCTTTCAAACCCCAATGTGTTTATGAATGAAGCCTGGAAACAGGCTTCATTCATAAACCCTTGGGGTTGATTTACTAAAACAGGGGAGTGTAAAATCTGGTGCAGCTCTGCATAGAAACCAATCAGCTTCCAGGTTTTTTTTTTTTGTAAAAGCCTCATTGAACAAGCTGAAGTTAGAAGCTGATTGGCTCCCACGCACAGCTACACCAAATGTTGCCCTCTCCAGTCTTAGTAAATCAACCTCATTGTTACAGCACTACGATTATTACAATGTACACTATACAGTTGTATTTTATTTAGAGTTTTAGGAAGTGAAAGGAAATCTCTCCAAACTAAGGGAAATCTTCTCTTAGACCATTGTCACCAGAACACGCGTCCCCATTGAAAGACTTCCTCTCTCATCCTGTTGCAGTAAAAACTCAAAATTTTAGATTTCCCTTCACTTTTAGAGAGCGGAAAAGAAGGTGAATCTCAGCAAATAGGGGGTGCCGCTCAAGGCTCCAGCCGGGTCCTCTCCTGTAGTACACTGCTGGGAGTGCTGCCAAGGACAGAGCCCATCCTCAGCTCCAATGATACAAGACACTAATAAGGTCCTATGCGCCACATATCATTGCAAGACCCTGAAATGAAATGACCGCCTCAGCCTGGGCTCCAGCCAAGCCACTTACCCAACTCATTTCACTCCATGCTTAATGATCCATCATGACTCCATGATTAAACTCTGGGGGCAGAGTGAAATGTGTTGGGGGTGTAGATTGGCTGGAGCCTGGCCTGAGATGGTCATTTCACATATCCACAGGGCCATGCAGTGATGTGCAGTGCATAGGACCGTTTTTGTCTCTTGTATCTCTCCAATATCATGGACAGTGGTCTGTATATATCCATTGCAAGAAGGACTTTCCAGATGATACAGAAGCATACTGGAGATTGTGTGGAGAAGCAGGTGTCAGAGGCACTATAGGAGCCACTAGATGACACAGGATGCTCTGGCGTACACCTGGATTCATGGGAGCACACAGGGTTCCATTTGGAATCGCCATATTACAGAGGCGATGATCTGAGGAGTACGTGGAGTCATGGTGGTGCATTGGGGCATGCTTGGAATCACTAGATGACACAGTATGCTCTGGGGTACCCATGGAATCATAGGTACACACGGGGGGGGGGTGCACTTAGAGTCACTAGATGACACAGAAGATTATCCAGGATGCACTTGCAATCATGGGGTACACTTGGAGTCCCTAGATGACAGGGCAAACCACGGCACACTTGGTGTCATGGCGCAGAACAGGGGCGCACTTGGAGTCCCTAGATGACACAGGAAGCTCTGGGGTACACATGGAGTCATGGAAGCATGCAGGGTTCCACTTGGAGTTACCATATTACAGAGAAGATGGTCTGGGGTGTACTTGTAGTCATGGTGGTGCATTACAAAACACTTGGAGTCACTCGACCACACAGTATGCTCTGGAGTACACTTGGAGTCACTAGGTGACAAAGGATGCTCCGGGGTACACATGGACTCATGGGCACACACATGGATGCACCGAATCACAAGATTACCTTGGGATCATCTAAAGACAGCGTAGGAGATAGCCAGACACATTGGAGTAAGAAGTTGCAGAGGAAAGGAGAAGCTCTAAAGAAGTCCTGAAGGTGAGCATGGGAGGAGGTGATGAAGGAACTAGAGAGCAGGAGGTCTTGGGAGGAGTCGGGAGGATGGTTTGGGTTATATTCTGAGACTAGGTTGATGATGTAGCTCGGAGCAGACTTCTGGATGGCTTTGAATGTCATTGTTAGTGTTTTGCATTGTATTTACTGGATGAATGGAACTAGTTGCTTCATGGCATCATTGGTTAAGAAGGGGAGTATTTTGGATTTTTACTTATCCTAGTTCACAAGGGAACGTTTTTTCGTTTTCCAGTGCTGAGATGTAGTCAGACTCTCCTGTGTCATCACATCAATGGAGGACCAGCAGCCACATCATCAGAATGGAGCTGGTTTGGGGGAAAGGTCATTGGTGGGGAGGAAATCAGTGGGGCTGAGGACTGGAGTAAGCATTTCTCTGCTTTATACTATGCTCTAAAAATCAAGCCGCATATTCTTTATTAGCTGGGATAGGGGAACAATTTCATCATTGTCTGGAGTTAGTTTTTAGAGAAATTTGCAATGCATGTAAAAAAACGGGGTAAAATGTGTGTGTGTGTATATATATATATATTATATCGACACACACACACATAAATATTTCATATAAAATCACTGACAGCCATTTTTGAGCCTTCATCATTCATCACTTTTCTGTTCTTATTATATTTGTGCTTTGTCTTTAAATAGTCTCCAGACTCTGAGAAATCCTATAAGTTTGATTTCCTCCAGAGGTTTGCTGTCAGCTATGAGAAATTTCAAGCGTTCTAACATGTCGCCCCCATAGGGAGAGCAGGAAGTGATATTTCTACTCAGCCTGGATATTTTCTCCCGCGCTGATCAATAATCTGCCCAGATCAATACTGACATCAGATGAGGACAGGCTTTTCTTTCCACTGAAATCAAACAATTCACATCCGCTGCTTTCATCTCAAGTTCACCTTTTTCAAATTAGATAGCAGTGGTATATTGCTTAACATGGTGGTAACCCCTCATAATGGGCATAGCAGGTGTACTGACCTGGGAACTGAGCACAGAGATAGTGGGAACTCCTCATAATGGGCACAACAGGTGTGCCGACCTGGGTACACAGTATAGGGATGGTGGGAACTTCTCATAATGGGCACAGCAGGTGTGCCGACCTGGGAACACAGTATAGGGATGGTGGGAACTTCTCATAATGGGCACAAAAGGTGTGCCGACCTCTGAACACAGTATAGGGATGGTGGGAGACCCTCATAATGGGCACAGCAGATGAACAGACCTGGGAACTCAGTACAGGGCTGGTGGGGACCCCTCATAATGGGCACAACAGGAGTACAGACCTGGGAACTCAATACAAGGATGGTGGGAACCCCTCATAATGGTCACAACAGGTGTACAGATCTGGGAACTCAGTACAGGGATGGTGGAAACCCCTCATAATGGGCACAGCAGGTGTAAAGACCTGGAAACTTTGCTTAGATATGGTGGTAACCTTTCATAATGGACACAGCAGGTGTACAGACCCAGGAACTGAGCAGAGGGATGGTGGGAGACCCTCATAATGGGCACAGCAGGTGTACAGACTCAGTAACTCAGCACAGTGATAGTGGGAACTCCTCATAATGGGCACAACAAGTGTGCAAACCCAGGAACTCAGTATAGGGACGGTGAGAGAACTTCATAATGCGCATAGCAGATGTACAGACCCAGGAATTCAGTACAGGGATGGCGGGGACCCCTCATAATGGGCACAGCAGGTGTACAGACCCAGGAACTCAGCAGAAGGATGATGGGAGACCCTCATAATGGGCACAGCAGGTGTACAGACCCAGGAACTCAGCAGATAGATGGTGGGAGACCCTCATAATGGGCACAGCAGGTGTACAGACCCAGGAATTCAGTACAGGGATGGTGGGGACCCCTCCTAATGAGCACAGCGGGTGTACAGACCTGGAAACTCAGTACAGGGATGGCGGGGACCCCTCATAATGGGCACAGCAGGTGTACAGACCCAGGAACTCAGCAGAGAGATGGTGGGAGACCCTCATAATGGGAACAGAAGGTGTACAGACCCAGGAACTCAGCAGATAGATGGTGGGAGACCCTCATAATGGGCACAGAAGGTGTACAGACTCGGGAACTCAGCAGAGGGATGGTGGGAATCCCTCATATTAGGTACTGAGATGCCAGCTCAGAGATTATACAGTCATGTAAATCCTGTGCAGTTCTTTGCTGTATTCACAAATACTTAGCACAGATCAGCCCCTAATGCAGCCTCTCACTTGTGACTGGATAAAAAGTTAAAATGTTGCTGTCTGATCACTGGGGGAGAGGTGACTGGGGAAATGCTTCCTCCTGCCTGCAGCAGACTGATGATATCATCTCAGCCTGGGCAAAACTCCCGGACTGGAGCTCAAAGATGGATTTTTACTTCCAATGTATTTTATAAATTATAAAGTAATATAAAAGAAAACAGATGTGCAGTAATTCGAAATGTTCAAAATTCCAGGACAATGGATCACACAGCAGTTATAAAGCACAATATATCTATTTATAAACTTTGCACAGTGATAAGGTATTCATCACTTTTCCCCCTTGCGATCGGAATCCTGCATTAATATCAGCTTGCGGCGTTGTGGAACCATTTTGACGGAAGGAGGAATTCAAATGGGATGCGCAGTAAACAAAACATTTTTGAAGCTAATTAAACATAATTTGTTTTCTTACGACAGCCAGCGGTTATTCTGTGAGCCCAAGCGGGTGCTAGAAATAGCGCTTAGCGCTGAGCAGCGAGTTTCACGCCGCCGTCTTCCTGTCACACCGCCAACTGAACCTCTATCATTGTGTAAAAGTTGTCATGAATCTCTTAAAGCAAAAGGGAAAAAGACAAAGACGTCTTCTGCCGACCACCTCTGTGTTTTTGAGTACGCCGGCGATAGCATGGAAAGTGATTTATGCCGTCTTACCAGAGTGCCAAGCAATTAAAATATCATTTGCAGGTGTTATTTTCAGTCTCTTTGTGAAGCCAGTTCATTAATTGTCTCCTCTGTTGTGTGTGTTGAAGGAAAATCTACAGAAGTTGGTTCAGATCGAGTACAGCGTCAGGGGACAGGGCAGCCTGCTCCAGCCGGGAAGAGTAAGTGCAATATTTCTGACATATGGATCAATAGCAAATTCATCATTCAAGAAAAACTCCCAGAGATGGTTTTCTCTTTTTTTTTCCTCAGGAAACAAAAAATACAAATGTTATTTCTGAGTAGGGATGAGCTTGGGTTTCTTCCCAACCAGCCAAGCCCAGAAGGAAGCTGTTGATGCCAATAAGCCATGGCTGGGGCATTCCTTGCAACTCAGCTGAGTGTACATAAGGGTGCCGGGATGGTCATGACATTATTGACCTAATGTGGCCACATGGATGCTGGGGACATCAATGACCTAGCATAGCCATGTGGGTGCTTATGGCATCATTGACCTAATGTGGCCACATGGATGCTCGTGACATCATTGACCTAATAAGGCCACACAGATGACCAAGACATCTTTGAACTATGTGGCCACATGGATGCTTATGACAGTATTGACCTAATATGGCCACGTGGATGCTCATGACATCATTGACCTAATATGGCCACACGGACGATCATGACATCTTTGAACTATGTGGCCAGACAGATGATCATGACATCATTGACCTAATAAAGCCACACAGATGATCAAGACATATTTGGACTATGTGGCCACATGCATGCTTATGACAGTATTGACCTAATATGGTCACACGGATGTTCATGACATCATTGATCTAACATGGCCACATGGATGCTCATGACATCATTGACCTAATAAGGACACACAAATGACCAAGACATCTTTGAACTATTTGGCCACATGGATGCTTATGACAGTATTGATCTAACATGGCCACATGGATGCTCATGACATCATTGACCTAATGTGGCCACATGGATGCTCATAACTAGTGTTGAGCGAACCCGGACTGTAACGTTCGGGTCCGTACCGAACTTTCGGGTGTCCGTGGCACGGACCCGGACCCGGACATTTCAAAAATCGTTCGGGTTCGGTCCGGGGTTCTGCTATTTTACTCCACGTGTTGAGAAGCTGCAGGGCAGCCAATCAACAAGCGTTTCACTGGTTTGCCCTTAGAAGCCATCACAGCCATGCCTACTAATGGCATGGCTGTGATTGGCCAGTGCATCATGTGACCCAGCCTCTTTATAAGCTGGAGTCACAGTGCTGCAGTCACATGCTCCTTGGGTTAGTATAGGGAAAGGTAGCTGACGGCGTGAGGGACAGATTTTAGCCATTTTAAGACCTGATCCTGCATCCTGAGATAGATTACTTTACTACTGCTGTCTGTGCTGTTGCTCTGAGGACAGATAG
>BLSH010377128.1:225384-235794 GCA_018402905.1 Glandirana rugosa
CCCCCCACGTCCCCAAGGAACACCCACGGGACAAACTGCGGGGGGGTTTTTTTTTAATGGTGGTCGGTGGTGACGCAAATCCTCTATAAATACGGACCCGTGTGGGATTAGTAGGTCTCTTGTCTTCACACACCCCGTTTATCCTGGGTTCCCTTCTCCCTGGGTGACACGGGACAGTGCGTGATGTGTGGGTCTCTTTAGGTATAGAGAGAATGGGGGAGCGGGAGGGGAGAGAAAGGGGGAGAGTGGGGGAGAGAGAGAATGGGGGGAGTGGAAGGAGAGAGAGAGTGAGGTTGATTGGGAGGAGTGGAGAGAGAGAGAGTGGGAGGAAGAGGGGGGTAAGAGAGAGAGGGGGTGAGAGGGGGAAAGAGAGGGGAGGGCGAGGGGGTAAGAGAGATATGGATTTCTCTGGGTGTGTAGTGCGTGACAGGGCACAGTGGGTCCCTCTTCCCTTGGGTCCTATTTGCCCCACACACTTCTGTTCTCTGGATGATTAGGGTGTGCCCAGGCATAAATATCTCCTAAACGCAGTGGTGGCTGGTGGTAATTTTTTTTTGGGGGGGCGTCAAACAGGGCACCCACAAGGAACCCCTGCACCCCCCTCCCTGTCGGTCAGATAACCCGCACCCCCCCCCCCCCTCTCTGGTCCCCCTCCTGCCCAGTCTGGTCGGCTCAGTCGGGTCTGGAGCACTTACCCCATCTATGGTTGGCGGCAGGCATCATAGGCGGGTTCCCTTTCCCCTGCTTTCCTCCGCGGGCATCACGGTGGCTTACGTCTCCTCCTCCTCGGCTAAAAACTGGGAGTTGCAAAGACCCCATAGACATAGGTATAATGATGGATTAAGTGTCATTAATAGTAGTGCATATATCACAAAAACAAAACCACTTTACACAACACACTCCTACAAAAATGAAGCCGAGTGATATCCAACGCGTTTCAAGGTTAATTGTTGTTCCTCTTCATCAGGGGAAGTGGTAGTAATAGATCAGTACACTCCCTTTGCTCACCGTAGATATTAACTGTATTACTACCACTTCCCCTGATGAAGAGGAACAACATTTAACCTCGAAACGTGTTGGATAGCACTCGGCTTCATTTTTGTAGGAGTGTGTTGTGTGGTTTTGTTTTTGTGATATATGCACTACTATTATGACACTATTAATCCATCATTGTACCTATGTCTATGGGGTCTTTGCAACCCCCGATTTAAGCTGTTAATAAAATATGAGACTTTTTATTCAAATCCAATCAATTTTCTCTGTGGAATCGATGCCCTACAAAGTCCCAATTAAGAGGGCTGTGTACTAAAATTGTGTTTAGGGATGTGGGCATCTTTTCCACACATCCCTTAGGAGTCTAAGCGTGCTTACTAAATGCAAAGTTACTGAAGGTCCACTTTGAGGTATTGTGCGACGCCATGGCCGTAGCAAGTAAGATCTTGCTGCAATAATATAAGGAACTACCGAGTGATTTGGCCCTCCAGGCTTCCATCAGATGTGCTCTTTTACCCAATTCTGCTCTTGGCCTTAAAAAAAATTCAGGATTCATCCAGAATTCCCATAGAAGAGACTGCCTTGGGCAGCAAATGGCCCAGCTTGTATGACCGGGGTCACCTTCCAGCTCCCAGCCCATTGATATATGAGATATTACTGTACGGGGTCACACTGTACACCAGCAGGACCCTTCCCTGACCCCTACGGGGCAGACCCCGCCCCCTTTCCTTATCTCACCCTTCCAAGAATCACTCTGCAAAGGCCAGGGGACTCCATAGGCTGCTGTCAGCTCCGCAACATTAACCGCTATTTCTTCTAAAGTTCAGGCGGAGATGTTATCATAGAGGAAAGCTTAATAATAATGCGAGTCTCAGATAACATCTATTTCTAGATTGAAGTGCTCTGGGATTGCATGGAGGAGGTTGCTTAGACAAGCAGTGGGCTAAGGCCCCTTCACATCTTTGGGATCGCGGGGAGAATCGCGGCAGTTCCAGCCATAATCCCAAATTGCTAGATGTAAATTGGACCTGAATGCAAATCAAATACAACTAAACAAACACATCTGGTACCATCATCAAGGATTATATTTATAAAATAATTTGCATAGCCATTCGTCCTGCGCATCTCCATGAACATTCGTCCTGCGCATCTCCATGAACATTCGTCCTGTGCATCTCCATGAACATTCGTCCTGTGCATCTCCATGAACATTCGTTCTGCTCAAATTGGCCAAAAACCAAATGTTCTTTGGGCTATGCACTCCTCTAAACCAGGGATCTCCAAACTACGGCCCTTCAGCTGTTGCAAAACTACAGGTGCCATGAGGCATTGTAAAACTCTGACATTCAGACATGACTAGGCATGATGGGAATTGTAGTTCCTGAACAACTGGAGGGCTATAGTTTGGAGACCCCTGCTCTAAACGAATGTTCTTTATCTATTATATTATGAGTCAGTAGTAAAATACAGCATTACAGCCACTAGATGGTGCCCAGGAACTTAATAAATACATACATCTTTTGTTTACATTTATTTGCTAATTCCCTTTAGTGTTCTCTAGAATTGTTACATTGTATCTAATGTTACAAAGAGATATGTATTTCCAAATGCTTCTGGAATCCCAGATATTGCCGTGACATCATCACTGTGCTCTATATAGCCTGTACAGAAAGTAGAGCTGTAGGAGGGGCCCAGCAGGCTCCACCCACTACAGGCTTCTTGTAGGAAACAACAGGAGGGGAGGAGTCAAGATCAGTCACCCTGCACAAGGGGAGGGATAAGAGCTGTAGGAGGGGCCCAACAGGCTCCACCCTCTACAGGCTTCCTACAGGACACAACGGGAGGGGGCGGAGTCAAGACCAGTCACCCTGAACAAGGAGAGGGAGAAGAGCTGTGGGAGAGGCCCAGCAGACTCCACCCACTACAGGCTTCTTGTAGGAAACAACTGGAGGGGAGGAGTCAAGACCAATCACCCTGAACAAGGGGAGGGAGAAGAGTTGTAGGAGGGGCCCAGCAGACTCCACCAACTACAGGCTTCTTGTAGGAAACAACAGGAGGGGAGGAGTCAAGATCAGTCACCCTGCACAAGGGAAGGGATAAGAGCTGTAGAAGGGGCCCAACAGGCTCCACCCTCTACAGGCTTCCTACAGGACACAACGGGAGGGGGCGGAGTCAAGACCAGTCACCCTGAACAAGGGGAGGGAGAAGAGCTGTAGGAGGGGCCCAGCAGACTCCACCCACTACAGGCGTCTTGTAGGAAACAACAGGAGGGGAGGAGTCAAGACCAGTCACCCTGAACAAGGGGAGGGAGAAGAGCTGTAGGAGGGGCCCAGCAGACTCCACCAACTACAGGCTTCCTGCTCTCTCCTCCTTTGCACATGAGCACTGCAGCACAGCTGCTTGACTCCTTATGCTGCTTCTCCCTCTCCTACTCTGCCGACTCTCCCTCTGCAGTGCAGGAGATTGCAGGAGGCTGATACCAAATCAAAACCAGCCTGTGATTGGACAGTGCAAGGAGAAGCAGCAGACTGATGAGCTTATGTTTCTGTCGCTCTGCTCTCTCCTCTTTCGTTAGCACAACTGCACTGCAGCACAACTGGTTGACTCCTTGTGCTGCTTCTCCCTCTCCTAGTCTGAGCTCTTCTGCCCAGGAGATTGTAGGAGGTCGATACAAAGTGTTATTTAGCCTGTGACTGGACGGAAAAAGGAGAAGTAGCAGAGTGATAAGCTTATCTCTCTGTCACTCTGCTCTCTCCTCCTATCAGTATGCTTCTTGTCAGCACATGTACCGATTGGCTTCTTGTGCTGCTTCATTCTTTCACACTCCAGCCCTGCTGTACTGCAAGAGGCTGATACCAGATAACATTCAGGTACTTTTCTTGCATTTAAATAAAAACAAAATATAAATATATATATATCTATATATACATATACATACATACATATATCTATATATAATGATGTGTTAATTATATTAATTTGTGTCTGCCTGAAGTTCAGCTTAAACATGGAAAAAAGGGAATGGGGGAAAATTGGGACTTTAAATGAAGACTTAGCCTGGTAAGGTTGGCTTCCATCCCTAACATTGTATTAAAAATGCAATTAAGCAAATGGGAGAAGATTTGCACGTGATGGATGACAAGTAAATTGATGGATATTTATACCTGAGTTTATTAAATTGGTATACATTGTAATAAATACATACAAAAGGTACATAAGACATCAATGAACACAATGGTCAACAAGGTATGCCTCATGTTACAAGTGAATAATCGGTACAAAAGAATATAATAAGATACACAGACAACACTTCAGGCTGCCTGGCTGCATCATCCCCTTTCACGGTTCCCCGTCATACAGCGGATCCATCCACCACTTCACCCTGTGATGCCTGTACCCGCCTGGGGCACTGCCACTGTTGACTGTTGCAGCTCCCGACCATGATGCCTTGGGTGTTTTTGCTCCCCTGACGCTGTAATATCTGCACACAGACCTTATACACCAGGCATTTGCTCCTGATGAGCGGCCAAAAGCCACGAAACACGTAGTGCTACCAACTACGGTGCCCATGTTCCACATGCGGTATAGATAACACACATTTTTGACATTTCCAGGGATCAATGAGGTCATTGACCATGCAGAGTTGATGGGTGGGGGCAGTCTACTTCGTTATATCTTATTATATTCTTTTGTACCGATTATTCACTTGTAACATGAGGCATACTTTGTTGACCATTGTGTTCATTGATGTCTTATGTACCTTTTGTATGTATTTATTACAATGTATACCAATTTAATAAACTCAGGTATAAATATCCATCAATTTACTTGTCATCCATCACATTTAAAGTCCCAAATCTTCTCCCATTTGCTTCAGCTTAAACATGATTGGAGTCTCTTTGGTCCATATGGTGAGCTCATGACATTTTTAAACAAACTGGGAAATTTTCATCCCCCCCAGTAATAATCGTTCCTAATGTATAATCAAATCTTCGGAGTGCTAATCAGCATTTCCATGTCAACGGTATGTGCGCCGCGGCATCTTTTCCGGGCACTTCCCCAGGCAGGAGAACAAACAATGCCTTGGCACCGGCCCAACAATCCCTTTTATTAGCTCGCTGGACTCCATCTGATTAACGCTTTTCCTTTCAATTTCAGTTGAATCTCTCCATGGAATACAGAGCAGAGCGGTTGTGTCTTCATTAATTAAGCCCAAAGCTTTTTTCTTTTTTTTTTTCATGCCAAAAAAAAAAAACAATGCTTAGCGTTACACCTGCACTTGGATTGAAAACTTAAAACCGATCGCAGGACCTGGGTGTGCTTGTATGGACCTGTAGATGCTTTCATGAGCACCCTGTGAGCCTTGAAAACCCTGGGCAGCACAGTTGTGTAGTGGATAGCACTTTCGCCTGGCAGCAAAAGGGTCGCTGGTTCAACTCCCCAAAACGACACTACCTGCCTGGAGTTTGCATGTTCTCCCTGTGCCTGTGTGGGCTTCCTCCGGGTACTCCGGTTTCCTCCCACACTCCGAAGACATGCTGGTAGATTAATTAGATCCTGTCTAAATTGGCCCTAGTATGTGTATGAATGTGAGTTAGGGACCTTATATTGTAAGCTCCTTGAGGGTAGGGACTGATGTGAATGTACAATGTATATGTAAAGCGCTGTGTAACTTGACAGCGCTATACAAGTACCTGAAATAAATAAAAACCGGGAAGCTTGATAATGCATTTCCTGACTTCAGCTCAGAAGTCTGAGCTCTGCTCCGCCCCCGCCCAACCACTTCAGCCCCGGAAGGGTTTCCCACCTTAGGACCAGAGCACTTTTTGCGATTCGGCACTGCGTCGCTTTGATTGACGATTGCGCAGTCGTGCGACGTTGCACCCAAATTAAATTTGTGTCCTTTTTTCCTCACAAATAGGGCTTTCTTTTGGTGGTATTTGATCATCACTGCGTCATTTCTGATCGCCGCTATAAACAAAAGAAGAGCGACAATTTTGCGAAAAAAAACTATTTTTCTTACTTTTTGCTAAAATACAAATCCAAAAAAAATATATAAAAAAACAAATTTATTCATTGGTTTTGGCCGATTTATATTCTTCCTCATATTTTTGGTATAAAAAAAAAACGCAATCGCCGTTTATTGATTGGTTTGCGCAAAAGTTGCCGCGTTTACAAACCATGAAAATTAATTTCTGGCGTTTTTACGAATTTTTCTTTTACTAGTAATGGCGGCGATGTGGAATTTTTAATTGGGACTGCGATATTGCGGCGGGAAAGCACCGTGTTTGCATCGACGGTTCCCCACTCTGGCTCTGTCACAAGCCATCGTGGGTCGCCGGCAGACGCTGAGTCCGCCTGACCCGCAGCCCCGCTCAATGTTGTGCCACTAGCGTCGTGCCCGCGAGCGCCGACTATAAGCGCCGATTTGCAGTACAGAGCCTGTCGTCGCTTATAGTCGCTATGTGGTTGGGAAGTGGTTATTAAAGCGTTACTCTACTTTTGATTTTTGAAAGTTTTAGAAAAAAAAAACAACAATCCCCTCTGGGTGATTAACGTACATTGTAGAGGATTTAACAAGCGTTGTTGCAGATTCCAACCTTCTGCTGCTGAAGAAATATCTGTTTGTTTCACCATGTCTTTTGCAGACTGATTCTGAATGGGAGGGTCTGGTTTGTTATAATCACCTGGTGCACTCCCAGTGTTCTAATGAGGTAAGATGCAGTATCTGCATTCCCTTAGAACACAGGTGTCAAACTAACAGCCCTCCAGCTGTTGTGGAACTACAAGTCCCAGGAGGCAGTTCAAGGCTGACAGTTATTAGCATGCCTCCCACAGACAGAGGCACGATGGGATTTGTAGTTCCGCAACAGCTGGAGGGCCGCCAGCTTGATACCCCTGCTTTAGAAGTTAGGGAGTATCTTACAATAGACATGTGCACTGCCAAAAAATGTGATAGTTTTTGGGGGTTTTTTTTGTTTTTCAGGTCATTCGTTATGATCGAAATTCGTTATTTTGGAAAAATTTGGAAGTTCGAAAATTCGGAAATCCAAAAATTCAGAAATTCAAAATTCAGAAATTCGAACATCCAAAAACTCGAAAATTCGGAAATCCGAAAATAAGAACAAAAATAGGAAGATTCGAAAATCTGAAATAATAACTAACTATGAAATTATAGGTATTGGAATTTCCTTTCAAATTAGGCTTTTAGTGAACGTAATGAATATGAATTTATCCGAAGTTACGAATTATCCGAAATAACAGATGCCGCATCTAAACAAATGGAACGGAACAAATTAATAATAATATTAATAATAAATAATAATAATAATCATGAAAAAACTATTTATTATTATTAATTTGTTCTGTTCCATTCGATTTGATGCAGCATTCTTTAGTTCGCATAATTCGTAACTTTGGATAAATTCGTATTCGTTACGTTCACTAACAGCCAAATTTGAAAGGAAATTCCAATACCTATAATTTAATAGTTAGTAATTATTATAAGTTAGTTAGTCATCATTTCGGATTTTCATTTTTATTTTCGAATTTCCGGCTTTCCAAATTTCAGAATTTTTGAATTACCCAGTTTTCGAATTTTGGATTTTCAGAATTTCGAATTTCACAATTTCCAAATTTCTGATTTCGAATTTTCGGATTTTCGAATTTCCGAATTACGGAAAAATTTGTTAAACGGATTTCGTTATTCAAATATTTCCGAATGAACTTTTTTTTTGAAATTCCTTAAAAAACAAATTGCACATGTCCAGCTCACAAGGCTGAAGGTCCTATTGCAGTTATCCAATGTGAATCTCTGCTTCTGCTTCCGGTCACTGCTGCTCTATCTCTCCTTGTGCAGGTTGACCAGTCTTGACTCCGCCCCCACTGTAGTTTTCTGTAGTGGGTGGAGCATGCTTGGCCCCTCCCACAGCGGTGATGTCACTTTTACTTTAACAAGGTGATATCTGGGTTTCCAGAGGCATTTGAAAACGCTAGAGGAAATAAACAATTGAATTTAACAAAGAGACATATGTAGGTAATATCTGGATTTGCAAAGGCATTTGGGGTACACAAATGGGGCAAATGAATGGGAGAGTCTGGATCATTATAGTCACCTGGTGCACTCCCAGGGTTCTAATGAGATAAGCCACAGAGTCTGCATCCCTTTAGAAGTTGGGGAGTATCTCACAAAGCTGAAGGTCCTATTGCAGTAATCCTCACTGCTGCTCTCTTTCCTTGTGCAATGGGACCGGTCTTGACCCCGCCCCCTCTTGTAGTTTTCTGTAGTGGGTGGGGCATGCTGGGCCCCTCCCACAGCTCTGACCTCTGCACGGGCTTTGTACAGCACAGTGATGATGTCACTTCTACTTTTACAAAGCAATATCTGGGTTTTCAGAAGCATTTTAAATACAAACGTCTTTGTAATAACAAATACAATGTAACAATTCTAGAGAACGCTAGAGGGAATCAGAGCAAATTAATGTAACCAAAAAACATATCTAGGTAATATCGGGATTTGCAAAGGCTTTTGGTGTACACAGGTTGGTTTTATAGCCTCTGTGGCTATTGAAGAATAAATATGCATACAGTGCCTTGAAAAAGTATTCATACCCCTTGAAATCTTCCACATTTTGTCATGTTACAACCAAAAACGTAAATGTATTTTATTGGGATTTTATGTGATAGACCAACACAAAGTGGCTCATAATTGTGAAGTGGAAGGAAAATGATAAATGGTTTTCAACATTTTTTACAAATAAATATGAGAAAAGTGTGGGGGGCATTTGTATGGCTCCCCCCTGAGTCAATACTTTGTAGAACCGCCTTTCTCTGCAATTACAGCTGAAAGTATTTTTGGGGAAGTCTCTACCAACTTTGCACATCTAGAGAGGACATTTCTGCCCATTCTTCTTTGTAGAATATCTCAAGCTCTGTCAGATTGGATGGAGAGCTTCTGTGAACAGCAATTTTCAAGTCTTGCCACAGATTTTAAATTGGATCCATTCATTGGACCCTCTGAAGAAAAGCATCCTTACAACATAGGGTTGCCAGCTCATTCCTTTAAAACAAAACACATATGAATTACACAGGTTCTGATGCTGCCACCACCATGTTTCACAGTATGGATGGTGTGTTCAGGGTGATGCGCAGTGTTAATTTTCCTCCACACATAGCGTTTTGCTTTTAGGCCATAAAGTTAAATTGTGGTCTCATCTGACCAGAGCTCCTTCTTCCACATGTCTGCTGTGTCCCCCCACATGGCTTCTCGCAAACTGCAAACGGGACTTCTTATGGCTTTCTTCTTGCCACTCTTCTATAAAGGGCAGATGTGTGGAGAGCACGACTAATAGTTGTCCTGTGGACAGATTCTCCCACCTGAGCTGTGGATCTCTGCAGCTCCTCCAGAGTTACCGTGGGCCTTGGCTGCTTCTCTAATGAATGTTCTCCTTGCCCGGCTGGTCAGTTTAGGTGGAGGGCCATGTCTTGGTAGGTTGGCAGTTGTGCCATAGTCTTTCCATTTTCGGATGATGGATTGAACAGAGCTCCATGAGATGTTCAAAGCTTGGGATATTTTTTTATACCCTAACCCTGCTTTAAACTTCTCCACAACTATCCCTGACCTGTCTGGTGTGTTCCTTGGCCTTTGTGATGCTGTTTGTTCACTAAGATTCCCTAACAAACCTCTGAGGGCTTCACAGAACAGCTCTATTTATACTGAGATTAAATTACACACATGGTGGACTCTATTTACTAATTAGGTGACTTCTGAAGGCAATTGGTTTCCCTAGATTTTAGTTAGGGGTATCAGAGTAAAGGGGGCTGAATACAAATACCCCCCCCCCCACACACACACACTTTTCACATATTTGTAAAAAAAAACACATTTACCATTTTTTCTTTCCACTTCAGAATTATGGCGCCACTTTGTGTCGGTCTATCACATAAAATCCCAATAAAATACATTTACATTTTTGGTTGTAACGTGAAAAAATGTGGAAAATTTCAAGGGGTATGAATACTTTTTCAAGGCACTGTATATATATATATATATATATTATAAATAAAATATAAGATATAGATACATTGTTTTTATATATATATATTTATAAAATAATAAATAAATGTATACAAAAAATATACAGTATATAGAGTATGTGTGTGTATATGTATATATATATATATATATATATATAATAAATAAAATATAAGATATAGATACATTGTTTATATATATATATATATATATATATTTATAAAATAATAAATAAATGTATACAAAAAATATACAGTATATAGAGTATGTGTGTGTGTGTGTGTATATATATATATATATATTTATATTATAAATAAAATATAAGATATAGATACATTGTTTATATATATATATATATATATATATATATATAAAATAAAAAA
>BLSH010377128.1:250551-265397 GCA_018402905.1 Glandirana rugosa
GTGACTAGTGGTTACATTCCCTGTAAGAAGTGTGACTAGTGGTTACATTCCTCGTAAGAAGGGTGGCTGGTGGTTACATTCTTCGTAAGAAGGGTGGCTGGTGGTTACATTCCTCGTAAGAAGGGTTACTGGTGGTTACATTCCTTATAAGAAGGGTGACTAGTGGTTACATTCCTCGTAAGAAAGGTGGCTGGTGGTTACATTCTTCGTAAGAAGGGTGGCTGGTGGTTACATTCCTCGTAAGAAGGGTGACTGGTGGTTACATTCCTCGTAAGAAGGGTGACTGGTGGTTACATTCCTCGTAAGAAGGGTGGTTGGTAGTGTGATTACATAGTACTCAACATCCAGTAAAAATCCTTACATTGGTGGTCAGTGGGAAGAATGCTCCTTACATTGGTGGTCAGTGGGAAGAATGCTCCTTACATTGGTGGTCGGTGGGAAGAATGCTTCTTACATTGGTGGTCGGTGGAAAGAATGCTCCTTACATTGGTGATCAGTGGGAAGAATATTCCTTACATTGGTGGTCATTGGGAAGAATGCTCCTTACATTGGTGGTCGGTGGGAAGAATGCTTCTTACATTGGTGGTCGGTGGGAAGAATGCTCCTTACATTGGTGATCAGTGTGAAGAATGTCCCTTACATTGGTGATCAGTGTGAAGAATGTTCCTTACATTGGTGGTCAGTGGGAAGAATGCTCCTTATTGATGGTCAGTGGGAAGAATGCTCCTTACATTGGTGGTCAGTGAGAAGAATGCTCCTTACATTGGTGGTCAGTGGGAAGAATGTTCCTTACATTGGTGGTCAGTGGGAAGAATGCTCCTTACATTGGTGGTCATTGGGAAGAATGCTCCTTACATTGGTGGTCAGTGGGAAGAATGCCCCTTACATTGGTGGTCAGTGGGAAGAATGCTCCTTACATTGGAGGTCAGTGGGAAGAATGCCCCTTACATTGGTGGTCATTGGGAAGAATGCTCCTTACATTGGTGGTCAGCGGGAAGAATGCTCCTTACATTGGTGATCAGTGGGAAGAATGCTCCTTACATTGGAGGTCAGTGGGAAGAATGCTCCTTACACTTGTGGTCATTGGTTAAGAATTTCCCCCTTAGAGAGAGCTAAAAGATCAATGGTGTCAGTGGGATTTTATCGGAGAGGCAGAAATTGCTCATTGCTCAATGAACCCCTAGTAACCTCTGGAGGAATCCTATTTGAGAAACCCTGATCTATGCGATGGTCCTAGCTGCCTAGTAAGCAGAGTACGACACCCATTCACAATCAAATCTGTGTCTACTGTACCATCAAATATCGATCCCTGCATTGTGTAAACATTTCATATTTCATCTTTGGATACACACATCACACCATCCTAATGTCCCTGCCGATTGCTTACAGACCCTTCTTCAATAATGAGAATTGTAATTCACCCGCAGGGTCATTACTCAACCACTGCTCATTAAGCGGCCAACCTAAGCCTTGCAAACATGCGCCAGCGTCCTAAAAAGCCATCCCCGACTTAGCGCAACCTCTTCATTTGCGAAAAGGTGGAACCAATTTGCACATAACTCACCTCGGAAGCCCATAGGACGTGTGTTAGCGACATGCCTTGGCAGCTCAATACGTGTGATTTCCACCCGCGAGGGCTTAATGATGCACAGAGAATCGCGGACCGGGAGCGTGTTTGATGTTAAGCGCGTGTGCGCGGCATCCCAAACTTGCTGTCCTCGGCTAATGAAATTTATAAAATCGCTCTGAGGGCCGCTGTTAACGAAACCATATGTTTGTCGCTAAGAAACCCCTGACAGATTCCATTAGCGTTTTCTCCTTTCAAACTCACTTTTTTTTTTTTTATTGCTCAGAATTTTTTTTTTTTTTCTCCTTGTAAAATTTAAAACTCATCTAAAAATCTGTCAGCATAGAAGGTTTCTGAGCGTTTTAAAACACATCTATCACTGCGAATTAACATTTTCTGATTGAACGGTTATAAAAACGCTCGCTGGGTGTCAAGTTTTGCTGCTCGTTCCATTAAAGGAAAAAAAAAAAAAAATAATGGGTCTGTTTTCATTTCAATTTGAGGTTTTTTGAGGTTAAAAAATGATAACGAACATTTTCTATAATTTTAATATAAAATCTTTATTTTGCCAAATAAAGTCTTTAGAGGTTGAATCCATACAAAAGTGATATTTTCTTTAAAAGTGGCTTGAGCCTCAGCTTCCTATATACACTATATTACCAAAAGTATTGGGACACCTGCCTTTACAGGCACATAAACTTTAATGGCATCCCAGTCTTAAGCCTCGTACACAAGGGATGACGATTGTATACAACAGGTCCTACGAACGACCGTTGTATGCGAAATCGATCGTTAGTACGCGCGATTAGAACTGCCGACGTACGACGGTCGTACAACAGGAGTTGTATGAGCAAACTAGAATACTTTGGTAGTACCAACAAGCGGTCATACGACCGTTGTATCGTGTGTACAGAGAAGTTGGTCCAACAAGTTGTATTGTGCAAAACACGCATGCTCCGAAGTCAGAAACAGCTGGATGCTAATTACATGCACCTGAACGTTCTTTCTGTGGTCGTACGATCGTGTAGTGCAGCCGGTATGCTAGATACAACAGCCAACATACATTTTGAGCCGTTAGTACGTACGATCGTCGTCCCGTGTGTACGAGGCTTTAGTCTGTAGGGTTCAATATTGAGTTGGTCCCCCCTTTGCAGCTATAACAGCTTCAACTCTTCTGACAAGGCTGTCCACAAGGTTTAGGAGTGTCTATGGGAATGTTTGACCATTCTTCCAGAAGAGCATTTGTGAGGTCAGGGACTGATGTTGGACAGGAAGGCCCGGCTCACAGTCTCCGCTTTAATTCATCCCAAAGGTGTTCTATCGGGTTGAGGTCAGGACTCTGTGCAGGACAGTCAACTTCCTCCACCCCAAACTTGCTCATCCATGTCTTTATGGACCTTGCTTTGTGCAGTGGTGCGCAGTCATGTTGGAACAGGAAGGGGCCATCCCCAAACTCTTCCCACAAAGGTGGAGAACATGAAATTGTCCAAAATGTCTTGGTATGCTGACACCTTCAGAGTTCCCTTCACTGGAACTAAGGGGCCAAGCCCAATCCCTGAATAATAACCCCTCACCATAACCCCCCCTCCACCAAATGATTTGGCCCAGTGCACAAAGCAAGGTCCCCTCAAAGGAGGGAGGATTATGGTGTGGGGTTGTTTTTCAGGGGTTGGTCTTGGCCCCTTAGTTCCAGTGAAGGGAACTCTTAAGGCGTCAGCATACCAAGACATTTTGGACAATTCCATGCTCCCAACTTTGTGGGAAGAGTTTGGGGATGGTCCCTTCCTGTTCCAACATGACTGAGCACCATTGCAAAAAGCAAGGTCCATAAAGACATGGATGAGCGAGTTTGGGGTGGAGGAACTTGACTGGCCTGCACAGAGTTCTAACCTCGACCCGATAGAACACCTTTGGGATGAATTGGAGCGGAGACTGAGAGCCAAGCCTTCTCGCCCACATCAGTGCCTGACCTCACAAATGTGCTTCTGGAAGAATGGTCAAACATTCCCATAGACACTCCTAAACCTTGTGGACAGCCTTCCCAGAAGAGGTGAAGCTGTTATTGCTGCAAATGGTGGGCCAACTCAATATTGAACCCTACGGACTAAGACTGCAATGCCATTAAAGTTCACGTGTGTGTAATAGCAGGTGTCCCAATACTTTTGGTGATATAGTGTATGTATGTCCTATGCTCCTCAGCTTCATCTAGTGGCCAGAATGCAGTATTTTACTACTGCCCATAATAAAAGAGCCTTAATTCAGAAGGATGAATAGCTTAAAGAACATTCTTCCCATCCCCCCCATCCCCCCCCCCCATTTTCACAAGGTGAATATACATGGCTATGCACATTTTGTTTTATAAAGAGACCCCTGTATGTATCTAAAATGGCAGCTAAGTAGTAATTTTACATCAATTCTAGCTGTTCTTTGCATTCCCAGATCAGATAGCTGTATTACTCTGCTTTTTCTCCTAATTTAAAAAATATATTTAATCTTGAGAAAAGGAAAACAATCCTATCAAATAAACCTACTTACAATTTATGGTTAGCAACCCTTTAAAATGATTTAGGAGTATATGAAACCCTAAAACCGCCATAAAGACAGAAAAAACTGCATTTTTCATCAAATAAATCTGCATCGTAATGATAATTTCCGAGAACTGGAGCATGTTCGCCCTATAAGCCGATACACATTTCGCTTTAATGCGCCATATCGTATCCATTGATTAATATATTGTTTTCCCCTGTTACACACAAACCACAAAATAATTGGCTCAGTCTGCAACCATTTTTCTTTCTTCGCCATAACGGGGCATGTTCCTCCAACACCGAGGATAATTGTCGCCTGCCATTGTCGCTTGCACTTTTCTTAAATGACGTTCCAAATTGCCGCTCTCCATGACAGTGACTTTGTCTTTGTTATCTTTAATGCGATTTGTACCTTCGCACGACCATCAGATGATCTACTGCTCTCAAGGAGGCTCAAAGCATGTTGAATATTTAAGGCAATTTCGCAAGAAGATACAGTTAGCCAGACCTGAGTCAGCCTCTAATATAGACGTTATGAAATTTAATGTCACCGGTCTAGGAAAAAATTTGCTATGATAGGGTAGGGGCACGGCTGCAAGGAACAAAATGTTGGGCCATCCGCAGTATTAGCTCCAGCTGTGCCATCTTAGGATGTGACAGACTGTATAAAGTCCATCTGTCTCCATAGAAATCTTGAATTTCCTTCTTTTATTTTTCAGCTCCTGCTCGGAGAGAGATGACTGGTTTAGCTGCATCAGCAGGACTGTGCAGGAATACTACAAAGCTCCAACCGTGTCTATCTATAACAATGTAGAGGTAAGTGTACACTGGGGTTCCTGGGATCTGTTTTCCTTCAGCTGCTGGGGAACCACAAATCTCAGCCTGCTAAAGTGGACATGCTGTGACTTGTGGTGTCCCAAAAGCACAAATTGCCTGTCTTAGTGGTATTAATGGTAATTCGTTTTCTGCTCTTTTAGTTTTGGATGTAAATACTGCAGCTTATTGCTAGACTCTGGCACTAGGGGCACTTATTCCAGGTATTCTATTAAGTGCCCCAGGTCTTCTATGAAGGGCCCTGGTTTTCCTTTCCTGTGCCCCAGGTCTTCTACTGTGTGCTCCGGGTCTTCTATTAAGTGCCTCTGGTCTTCTACTCAGTGACCTCAGTTTTCTATGAAGTGCCCCAGGTCTTCTACTAAGTGTCTCAGGTCTTCTGTTAAGTGCCCAGGGTTTTCTATCCAGTGGCGCAGGTCTTCTACTGTGTGCTCCGGGTCTTCTATGAAGTGCCTTGAGTCTTTTACTAAGTGCCCTCGGTCTTCTATTAACTGCCCCATGTCTTCTACTAAGTGCCCCAGATTTTTCTGCTAAGTTCCCCAGGTATTCTATTAAGTACTCAGGTTTTCTATGCGCCCCCAGTCTTCTATTAAGTGCTGCATGTCTTCTATTAGGTGCCCCGGGTCTACTATTAAGTGCCCTGAGTTTTCTTTCAAGTGCCCCAGGTCTTCTACTAAGTGCCCTAGGTCTTCTAATAGCTGGCCCAGGTCTTCTACTAAGTGCCCCAGGTTTTTTACTAAGTTCCCCAGGTATTCAATTAAGTGCTCTGGTCTTCTTTGTGCCCCTGGTGTCCTATTAAGTGTCTTAGGTCTTCTACTATGTGCCCTGGGTCTTCTATTCAGTGCCCTGGGTCTTCTACTAAGTGCCCCATGTATTCTATTAAGTTCTTAGGTCTTCTAAGTGCTGCATGTCTTCTACTAGGTTCCCTAGGTCTTCTAGTCAGTGCCCTGGGTCTTCTACTAAGTGTCCCAGGTATTCTATTAATTGCTTAGGTCTTCTAAGTGCCGCATGTCTTCTACTAGGTGCCCTGGGTCTTCTATTCAATGCCCGGAGTCTTCTATTAAGTGCCCCGGGTCTTCTATCAAGTGCCCCGGGTCTTCTATCAAGTGCCCTGGGTCTTCTATCAAGTGCCCTGGGTCTTCTACTAAGTGCTCCAGGTCTTGTGTTAGGTGCCCTGGGTTTTCTACTAACTGCCCCAGGTCTTTTACTTAGTGCTCCAGGTCTTGTGTTAGGTGCCCTGGGTCTTCTACCAAGTGCTCCGGGTCTTCTATTAAGTGCCCTGGGTCTTCTACTAAGTGCTCCAGGTCTTCTGTTAAGTGCACTGGGCCTTCTTCTATTAAGTGCTCCAGGTATTCTATTATGTACCCAAGTCTCCTAATAGGTGCCTTGGGTCTCTTTTGCATTATATCTGACCTCTATGCCTTCTCTTCAGTCTTGTCTCTTCAGTTTTGTATAGTTGCACAGTGTCCTTTCCTGTACTGACATTGCTTACTCTGATTTCGCTGCACACTGTGAGCTTCTCACAATCTGCATTAGAAGCTGCAGCAAATCAGATAGAGACCGCCTCATTTCCTGGCTGGAGGATACGTTACATCTATATCTTTCCTCCCCAGCCTGAGGCCAGCCCCTGTTATTCACTGAATTTCAGGTCTTTCAATCATGGGTTGATGCATCGCATGTGGATGTTACCACATCTTCCGGTTTTCAGGAGGCTATGAACAGCGCCTTGCTTGCTCTTGCATAGAGAAGCACAGAGACCCATGATGACATCACAGGGTCTAAAAGAAGGTATTCAATTACAATAGAAATCTATTTTTTAATAGTATCATTAATATGTTGATGAGGGGGGATAGAAAGAACCAAGAAAGGCAACATATAAGCAGAATAAATTTCAGCTGTAGTCTAACCCCTCTTCCAAAATCTTATCCTTATTTCCCAAAACCCAACCCTATGCCCGAAATAGAAAATAAACCTTTTAATCTTTGACCTTAACCCTAACAATGACCTAACACAACACATAAGCTAGTCCTTAGCTTGTCCTCCACCAAGAGCTGCCAAACCAAACCACCGCGGCTCTATGCTGTAGTACCTTGCTGTGAGCGCTGATAACCCCGAGCTTAGCTATTAAACACATTTATATCGACCGTTCTTTCATGCTCACTAGAGGTTATCTTTATGGGGATTTAATATTGGTCTGGCCAAATATTCTGTAATTGTTTGGCTGTTGGAGACCTCAGATCTCCATGTTTCAGCATGCTGGGAAAGGGTTGTCAGGTCATTCTTTATAAACCGAACACATATGAATTACACAGACACTGTGGCTAATTAAACACAGGTAATGAGCGAATCTAATTACCACATTTAATCAGCCACAGAACCTGTGGAATTCATATGTGTTCAGTATTAATGGGATAAGAGAGGCTCAAAGGCAAGCTTTCCAACTAGAGTTCCGTCACTTGAGCAGTAAGTATTGACAGATTGTTTTCCCACCTACAATGAATACCAATGTAAGGGGGCAATTTCCCAGTAACATTCAATGTCAGGGGTCACTTCTACACAGATCTCCATTGCAAGAGGTTTTATTTTTCCACTGCCCACCAGTGCAAGGGGGCTTTTCTCCACTGACCTCCAATGTAAGGGGGCTCTTCTCCACTGACCTCCAATGTAAGGGGGCTTTTGTCCACTGACCACCAATGCAAGAGGGCTTTTGTCCATTGACCACCAATGCAAAGGGGGTTTTCTCCACTGACCACCAATGCAAGGGGGGTTTCTCCCCTGGCCACCAATGCAAGGGGGGTTTTCTTCACTGACCACCAATGCAAGGGGATTTTTCTCCACTGACCACCATTGTAAGGGGGTATTTGTCCACTGACCACTATTGTAAGGAAGTATTTATTCACTGACCACCAATGTAAGGGGTTATTTTTCCACTGATTACCAATGTAAGGGGGCTTTTCTTCACTGACCACCAATGTAATGGGGCATTTCTTCACTGACCAGCAATATAACGGCCATTTCTCCATTGACCACCAATGTAATGGGGCATTTCTTCACTGACCAGCAATATAACGGCCATGTCTCCATTGACCAGCACTATAAAGGGGCATTTCTTCACTTACCAACAATGTAAGCGGATATTTCTTTACTGACCACCGATGTAAGGGGACATATATCTTCACTGACCAGCAATGTATAGGGGGAATTCCTCCACTGAACACCAATGTAAGGGGGGATTTCTCCACTTAACACCAATGCAAGGAGACATTTCTCCACTGACCAACAATATAAGGCAGCATTCCTTTATAGGCCACCATTGTAAGGGAGCATTTCTTCACTAACCAGCAATGTAAAGTAGCATTTCTCCACTGACCACCAATGTAAGGGGGCATTTCTCCACTGACCACCAATGTAAAGGGGTTTTTATCCACTGACCAGCAAAGTAAGAGGGTATTTTTCCATTGGCCAGCAATGCAAGGGGGTATTTCTTCAATGACCACCAATGTAAGGAAGCATTCTTCAACTCAGCAATGTACAATTATCGCCCAGAAAATAATTGTTTTTTGTTTTTTTTTCTCAGCAAATGTGAAGTTATTGTTTAAGCTGGGCATACATGACTCAGATTTTGGCCAACTGCCATGTTTTTGTATTCTGACAGCCCGTGGGTGCCGGTTGTCTAAATACAATAGCTGGAAGAGAAAGATTCATCCATCTATGTTTACCGTGGATGGGTTTTTTTGTGGCTTTCCCCTTAGAATTCTTTGTGTTTGGCCAACTTAAATCTAGGAGCATGCATTGCCCCTAATTCTGAGACCCCTCCATTGTGGAACATGCCCTTGTACAGTGCTGTGAAAAAATATTTACCCCCATTCCTGATATTTCTTTTTTTTGCATGTTTGTCACACTTAAATGATTCAGATCATAAAACAAATGTTAATATTAGATTTTAAATGATGATTTAATTTAATAAGGGAAAAAAATGCTGTCCAAACCTGCCTGGCCCTATGTGAAAAAGTAATTGCCCTCCTCTTGCTAAATCATGAATGAACTGTGATTAACCATATTTTTGGAAAGCTGAGTTAAATTTCACCTGCCACACCCAGGCCTTATTACTGCCAGACCTGTTGAATCAAGAAATCACTTAAATAGAAGTTGTCTGACAAAGTGAAGCACTCTAAGAGCCGGTTCACACTGGAGCGGCGCGACTTGCAGGGCAAAGCAAGTCGCCCCGCTCCAGGCGACCTCAGCGCGGCTTGCAAGGAGACTTCTTTACATAGAAGACAATGCAAGTCGCGCTGAGGTCACCCCGAAAATAGTGCAGGAACCTTTTTCTAAGTCGGAGCGACCTGAGTCGCTCCTATTAGAACGGTTCCATTGCACTGCGTGGGGACGACTTGTCAGGCGACTTGAGTCGCCTGACAAGTCGCCTCAGTGTGAACCGGCTCTCAAAGATCTCAAAAAGCAAAACATCAAATGGTGCAATCTAAAGAAATGCATGAACAGATGAGAAACAAAGTACAGTAATTGGCATCTATCAGCCTGGAAAGGGATATAAAGCCATTTCTAAGGCTTTGGGATTCCAGCGAACCATGGTGCGAGCCATTATCCACAAATGGAGGAAACTTGGAACAGCGATGAACATCCCAGGAGTGGCCAGTTTACCAAAATTACTCCAAGAGCACGATGACGACTCATCCAGGATAAAAGAACCCAGAAAAACATCTAAAGAACTGAAGGCCTCACTTGCCTCAGTTAAGGTCAGTGTTCATGATTCACCTATAACAGTGGTTCTCAACTCCGGTCCACCAACAGGCCAGATTTTAGGTATTACCTTTGGTGAGATGCAGACTAGAATACTGCAATCGCTGAGCAGCAAATGATATCACCTGTGATGTATTTCAGTTATCCTGCAAACCTGGCCTGTTAGTGGGTCCCGAGGACAGGAGTTGAGAACCACTGAACTATAAGAAAGAGACTGGCAAAAATGGTATCCATGGGAGAATTCCAAGGCTAAAGGCACTGCTGACCAAAAAGAACACAAAGGCTCGTCTCATGTTTGCCAAAAAACATCTTGATCATCCCCAAGATTTTTGGGCAAATATTCTGTGGACTGATGAGACAAAAGTTTACATTTTTGGAAGGTGTGCATCCCGTTACATCTGGCATAAAACTGAAAAGAACATCCTACCAACAGTCAGACATGATGGTGGTAGTGTGATGATCTGGGGCTGCTTTGACCTGGACGCCATAATTGCTTGAACCATGAATTCTGCGCTCTACCAGAAAATCCTGAAGGAGAATGTCCGGCCATCAGTTCCTGACCTCAAGCGCACTTGGGTTACACAGCAGGACAATAATCCGAAACACAGCAAGTCCACCTCTGAATGGCTAAAATAAAAAATAAAAATAAGATTTTGGAGTGACCTAGTCAAAGTCCAGACTTAAATCCGATTGAGATGCTGTGGCATGACCTTAAACAGGCCGTACATGCTGGAAAACCCTCCAATGTGGCTAAATTAAATAAATTGTGCTAAGAAGAGGGGGCCAAAATTTCTCCACAGCAATGTGAAAGACTCATTGCCAGTTATCGCAAACGCTTGATTGCAGTTGTTGCCACCAAAGGTGGCACAACCAGTTATTAGGTTTAGGGGCCATTTACTTTTTCACATAAGGACAGGCAGGCTTGGACATCTTCTTCCCACAAGATGGCATCTGCAATCCGGTTGCCTTGCCGATTAACATCTCAATTTCACCTTCCCTATTGACTTCAATGCATTTTGCCTAAGGGTCCTTTTACATGGCCATCCCCAGGTCCAGTCTGCAGGGGTTTGGTAAACTTTTGTAACATCCGTGCCCATTCAGTTTCTTTCTTCATTTTTCAACTGAACCTTTTGCAGACACCTGTTGTCTCTATGGGCACCCAGGTGAAAATGGATTTGCCTCCATTTACATCAGGCTACCTCCAATTCATTGGGTTTATCTTCAGAGATAAGGCAAAGGATGCAGTCCTTTACAATTGTTATTTTTCCGGACCTGGATGGACTTGGAGGTAAGCGGATGTAAACAGATGCATATCCGTTTACATTCACATGCCGAAACTGACAGGCGGACCAGATCGTGAAAAGGCTTGGGGGTGAAATTTTGCAGAAGTGTCCAAAATTTTACTAACATTTTGGCAAAGCAAAAACTCCCATTTTTTTTAACACTTAGCAGTGATGAGCAGTTTTCTTTTTTTAAATCAAGCGTTTATTGTCGAATGTCAACATCATTGTTACAAACAGATGAAGAATAAAATGCAAAAATGCAAAAACATTTCACATCTCAATAATATTCTAGATAACATTTCCATTCTTATCATTCCGTTCACATATCCATTACAGTTACATGTCAATGAGAAGACATACATGCAGCATGGAGAGAGATATCCCAAATCATGACCAAACCGCTTAGCATCTCATACAGCCGCCTGCTCTTCCAACCCAGTATAGTGAGAACTTTAGAGTGACGTGTTTTCCAGTTCCTCAATTGCCCTGCATCAGCCTCATTTTAACTAACTCTAATGGACTCAGGCCTGGAGTATCAAGCCATGGGGTCCAAATATTTTGAAATTTACCCGGCCTCCCCCTGTGTTGGTATATATATCGTTCTAGTATGAGGGTAGAACCCATGTGGGCGATCAAAGATTTGGTAGATGGTGGCGTGTCTGATTTCCAACCCATTAGGATTACCTTCCTGGTTTGGAAGGTGTGGTCCTTATTGCCTCCTCTGGTATTATCTCCCCCAAGGAGGATGAGCAGTTTTCAGCAAACCATGAATATAGCCTACACGTCAGGGATTGAGGTCAAATATCTGCCTGTAGCCTCAGATCAGTAGTGCTAGGACATAGTGATGGGATCCATGGGCGTCCGCAGGTAGGGGCAAGGGGGGGGCAATTGCCCCCCCCCTGGAATCAGGGATCAGATCAGGGGTTCCCCACTAGGTCCTTATCCTCTTGAGCCATGTATGCAGTTTCTGACAGTCTCTTGGGCCATGTATGCAGTCTCTGACCGTTTCCTGTACCATGTCCGCAGTCTCTGACTGTCTCCTGTGCTATGTCTGCAGTCTCTGACTGTCTCCTGTGCTATGTATGCAGTCTCTGACTGTCTCCTGTTCCATGTCCGCAGTCTCTGACCGTATCCTGCACTATGTCTGCAGTCTCTGACCATCTCCTGTACTATGTCCACAGTCTCTGACCGTCTCCTGTACCATGTCTGCAGTCCCTGACTGTCTCCTGTACCATGTCTGCAGTTTCTGACCGTCTCCTGTATCATGTCTGCAGTCTCTGACTGTCTCCTGTATCATGTCTGCAGTCTCTGACCATCTCCTGGATCATGTCTGCAGTCTCTGACCATCTCCTGTACTACGTCTGCAGTCTCTGACCGTGATAATGTAATTATGACATTGTCAAAAAGGGGCAGAGCATGGATGACCTTGAAATTATGCTCCCCCCCCTGGAAAAAGTTCTGCGGACGCCCATGATGGGATCCCCTGACCCTTGTCACCACTGCCCTATACATACATATGGCAGGGCTCTGATTGTTGGATATAGGGCCATGTATCAGATATGGCATATAGAGCTTTGCAATATACATGAATGTCTCAGGTCTCTGCTCTTAAACTCTCAGCATCGACCCTCATTTTACCAGCAAACAATGACCTAGCCCTCCCCCCCCCGCCCCCAGCCCAAGCCTGAGAAGTAAAAAATTGAAACCACCTCACAGCTGGCAATAAAATACTATTGTTATCACCACCGCATAGTAAAAAAAAAAAGAAAAAAATCTTATTCCGAATGTGAAACAATTCAACAATTAAGAAAAGTAATTTTCGGTCGGGGAGGATTCGGTCTGGCCCAACCGCTGAGATTTATATTTGTGGTAAAAATAATAAAATACTTACGGCTCCACTCAACTCCCAGGCCTGGAATTAATTCCTGTGATGCAAACTCATTATATTGCTAAGATTAGCAAGCTAGCGCTCTCTGCGGGCAGTTTACCGACTTCAAGCTGTTCATATATTATTCCACTCAAAGAGTAGACTAAGCTGGTGGCGCGGCAGCCGGCGGAAAAACAATATACCTGGATAATCACCGCTTCTTTCTGGAAATAGTGTAAAATCACAAAACACAATACGTAGCCTCGGGGAATGATGTTTAAAGACTATGGGCCTGATTTAGTAAAGAAAACGAACAAGGGCAGGCAGAAACCTCTCTGGCACACGTGCGGAAGTAGGCGCGCACAGTGAATGCCATCCTGCAACTGAGCTAGCAGAATCACAAACAAATGTACAATAAGTACGGCGTGGTCCTGGTTTGCAGTGTGGGTTGAAAATCCAGATAATACTGCCTTTGTGCCTTCTGTTCTGATAAGAAAGATCCAAATTTTAATTAGAATTAAAAAAAAAAAAAAAGGCAATATGACTGGCTCGATAAGCAATTAAATGCACAAGCACCAAACCTGACAGGGTTAAAGCAGAATGGGGCCCTAGGCAAGGTTTAGCTTCCCATACCTTTGATTGGCATTGATAAAGATTGAAATAGGCACAGAGAAGTTGCTCCATTTGCATTGTCAGTACTGGCATAGCACCATCAGACACTAAATGCCAAAGAACATCCTCCCTTGTGGAGTCACGGGTAGGTGCACAGCGGTGACCAACTGCACTGTCCCCCCGGTTTACTGCTGAAGCATAAAGTTGTAGTTGGTTCCCCGGACATGCACTCGGCTACAAGTGCCTGTCTAGGCTGCCATGCAGGTGATTTGGTTGTAGATAGGTTGCATTTAGCCCCCTGAACTTATCACAGGCCATACGTTCCTGTATAGGTTGCTTTACATGTAATTCAATTGTAAGTAGGTAGGCTGCAGTTGGCTCCTCTGACATATCCTGGGCCATAGGCTCTTATCTAAGTTGTCTTGCAGAGGATTTGGTTGTAGGTAGCTAGAGTGTACGGTAGTTGGTCCCTCAGACATCCAGCAGGCCATATGCTTTTGTCTAGGTTTCCTTGCAGGTGATTTTGCTGTAGGTAGATTGTAATTGGCCCCCAGGACACATCACTGGCCATAGGCTCTTGTCTAGGTTGCCTTGTGGATTATTCAGTTGTAGGTAAGTTGTAGTTAGTTAGTCCCCGGGACATCCACTGAGCCATGGGTTCCTGTCCACAGGTCACTTGTAGGTAGGCAAGCTATAGTTGGCTTTGCGGACATATCCCAGGCCATAGGCTCTTATCTTAAGTTGCCGTGGGAATGAGTCAATTGTAGGTAGGTTGTAGTTGGCCCCTGGGATTTCCTCTGAGTCATAAGTTACTGTCCAGGTTGCCTTGCGGGTGATTGCACACCGGGCACATCCTGGGCCATAGGCTCTAGTCTAAGGTGCCTTCCAGATGATTTGGTTGTTGGGAGGCTGTAGTTGGCCCCCACTGGGCCATAAGCACCTGTCCAGGTTGCCTTGAGAATTATTTGATTGTAGGTAGGTAGGTCACAGTTGGCCTTGCAGACACCCACTGGGCCATAGCCTTGCCTTGAAGATTATTTTGTTGTAGGTGGCTAGAGTGTAGTTGCTCCCTCAGACATCCAGCAGGACATAGGCTTTTGTCTTTGGCTTTTTGGTTGCCTTGCAGGTGATTTGGTTGAAGGTAGGTTACAATTGACTTTCTGTACTTATCACTGGCCATATGCTCTTGTCTAGGTTGATTGATGATGATTCGGGTCTTTAGGTAGGTTGTAGGTATTCCCTGGGGCATAAGTTAATGTCCAGGTTGCCTTGTGGGTGATTCAGTTGTAGATAGGTATGCTTTAGTTGGATCTCCGGACATATCCCAGGCCATAGGCTTATGTCTATGTTACCTTGCAGATGATTTGGTTGTAGGGATGCTGTGGTTGGGGGGGGGGGGG
>BLSH010377128.1:272035-290127 GCA_018402905.1 Glandirana rugosa
GCCCCCACCTGTGTCACTGGCTGCATAACTGTCCCCACCTGTGTCACTGGCTGCATAACTACCCCTCCTTTGTCACTGGCTGCATAACTACCCCTCCTGTGTCACTGGCTGTATAACTACCCCTCCAGTGTCACTGGCTGCATAGCTATCCCTCCAGTGTCACTGGCTGCATAGCTATCCCTCCAGTGTCACTGGCTGAATAACTACCCCTCCTGTGTCACTGGCTGCATAACTACCCCACCTGTTTCACTGGCTTCATAACTACCCCTCCTGTGTCACTGGCTACATAACTGCCCCCACCTGTGTCACTGGCTGCATAACTACACCCGCCTGCGTTACTGGCTGCATAACTACCCCCACCTGCGTTACTGGCTGCATAACTACCCCACCTGTGTTACTGGCTGCATAACTATCCCCACCTGTGTTACTGGCTGCATAACTACCCCCACCTGTGATATTGGCTGCAATTTACCCCACCTGTGATATTGGCTGCAATTTACCCCACCTATGATTTTGGCTGTAATTTACCCCACCTGTGATGCTGAGCTGTATACTCTGCCCTGTGATGCTGAGCTGTATACTGTGTCCTGTGATGCTGAGCTGTATACTGTATCCTGTGATGCTGAGCTGTATACTTGGCACTGTGATGCTGAGCTGTATACTGTGTCCTGTGATGCTGAGCTGGATACTGTGTCCTGTGATGCTGAGCTGTATACTGTGTCCTGTGATGCTGAGCTGTATACTGTGTCCTGTGATGCTGAGCTGTATACTCCTGACACAATATGTGGAATACAGGGGACGGAGTGGGTGGAGTCTTTAAGGGGTGGGGCTTATAAGTAGGAGGGGTCAAAAAGGAAGGGCGGGGCTTGGCTCCCTCCCATCCTAAAACTTCACCAGCCGCCACTGCCGACTATCTCCTAATCTAATGTACCTAATGTAATACAGTAAATAAACATATTTTGTGACATTACCTGAAAACAGACAAGACATTTTGTGGTCATATAGCTATCAATATTTAGGCACAGAAGATTTGTGAGATCACGTGAATGTGATTTTTGTCTTTTCAGGTGCGGGAAAGGCTGGGGATGAGTCTGGGAGAGAGGCCGCCCAGCGTGGTGCACATGTCCCATGCTGTGATGTGCATGAACTGCAGCAGTGACTTTACACTGACGCTGAGACGTCATCACTGCCACGCCTGCGGCAAGGTGAGCTTGTGGTTGTCTGCTGCATTCTTCTACAGAGGAGACATCTTCATCCGGCCTGGAGATTTCCTGGTTACTGGATTGTTTTAGGAACACACCGAATGCTTCCAGTTATTGCCTGGAAATGCTTTTTAGAGTTATAGATCATGCTAAAAAATTGAGCTCCGGACATACAGCCAAACACACAGGTGAAATAGGTCTATCCATCCAGTCCTGAGATTTACACAGCTCTGCCACTCAGCACAGTCCTGCCTGGCAGGGCAAGAGACCTGATTTTTCTTTGCTGCAGTTTAAGTTACACTTACAGGTCTTATCCCTCCCCCATTCTGTGACTGGACAGTGAAAAGAGAAGCAGCAGACTGATGAGCTCGTCTCTCTATCACACTGTCTCCTCCAGCATGCTCTTAGCAAATAAACACTGCAGCACAACTGATTGGCTTATTTTGCTGCTTCTCCCCCTTCCATCCTCAGCTTTGCTGTACAGAGACTGCAGGCTTCCATGACTTTTCGCCACATTACCATAACACGGGCGTTATTTTGTCGTCCCTGAAAACAGGTTCAAGTTGCCCTTTTCTTAACCACTTCTGGACCGCCCACCGTATATTTACGTCGCCTCTTTGCTGTTGAATACCGTTGCTGCCATAACCCCAGTATTTTTAAAAACGGCAGGCAGGCGGCTTTCAGATAAAAGTGGTCTCTGTGGCGGATTCTCCGCAAGATAACTTTTATCGGTGGAGGGAGAGGTGCCCCCCCCCCTGCCACTTTTCCGTCATCTCGGCCACTTAACGGACCCGCCGGTAGTAGCGGAGACAATCGCGTCCTGCTCTGTCCATGCCTGGGAGCCGAGTGAGCGGAAGATGCCGCCCACTCGGCTCCATAGCATTGCAGGGCGGAAGCGACGTCAAACGTCACTTCCACCCAATTTTTTTTTTTTTTACATTCCTTGTAATAGGAATAAAATTCTTTTTTTAAAAGGACAGTGTAAAAATAAAGTAAAATAATTAATTATAAAAAAAAAATTAAAGCACCCCGTCCCCACAAGCTCGCACGCAGAAGTGATTGCATATGTAAGTCCCACCCACATATGAAAACCGCGTTCAAACCACACATGTGAGGTATCGCCGCGATCGTAAGAGTGAGAGCAATAATTCTAGCACTAGACCTCTTCTGTGATTCAAAACTGGTTACCTGTAGAAATTTTTAAACGTCGCCAATGGAGATTTTTAAGTGCCAAAGTTTGTCGCCATTCCGCGAGCAGGTGCAATTTTGAAGCGTGACATGTTGGATATCAATTTACTCAGCATAACATTATCTTTCACAATATAGAAAAATATTGGGCTAACTTTACTGCTGTCTTATTTTTTTAATTCAAAAAAGTGAATTTTTTCCAAAAAAATGGCGCTTGTAAGATCGCTGCGCAAATACGGTGTGAAATAAAGTATTGCAACGACCGCTATTTTATTCTCTAGGGTGTTATAAAAAATATATATAATGCTTGGGGGTTCTAAGTAATTTTATAGCAAAAAAAAAAACAAACTGATTTTATCTTGTAAACACCGGCTCAAAAAGAGGCTCGGACTTGAAGTGGTTAAATGTTTGAGCGGTCAAACACTCAATAAAGATCATTTTGGATTTGTCTCTTTTTTGTCAGATCGTTTGCCGCAGCTGCTCCAGAAACAAATACCCTCTGAAGTACCTAAAGGATCGTCCGTCCAAAGTCTGCAACGGCTGCTACGCGGAGCTGCGGAAAAGAGGTGAGTGCAACTGCAGCATCGTCTTCTGTTCTGAGTACCTAACTCTACAAGAGACTGCTGTGTTACAAGTAAGAGATGCCGGGAGGTAAGGGATTGGTGTATACACAGTAGAAAGGTTTGTTCTGCCATAAAGGGATGTTTGAAGAAATTGTCTTATTATAGACCACTATCATGTTACAAGAGACTGCTTACAAGTTACAGGATATGACCAGTTGACCTGCCATGCCTTTTAACCATCCCAATTTCCCGCAGGACTGTATCGGGATTGGAACAAATTCCAGAGTCTTGTAGACCCTCCCGATGTCCCAGAGCCATGGGCGTCCGCAGAACTTTTTCCAGAGGGGGGGGGGGGGGGCATAATTTCAAGGTCATCCATGCTCTGCCCCTTTTTGACAATGTCATAATTACATTATCACGGTCAGAGACTGCAGACGTTGTACAGGAGATGGTCAGAAACTGCAGACGTGTTACAGGAGATGGTCAGAGACTGCAGATGTGATACAGGAGATGGTCAGAGACTGCAGACGTGATACAGGAGATGGTCAGAGACTGCAGACATGATCCAGGAGATGGTCAGAGACTGCAGACATGGTACAGGAGACGGTCAGAGACTGCGGACATGGTACAGGATACGGTCAGAGACTGCAGACATAGCACAGGAGACAGTCAGAGACTGCAGACATAGCACAGGAGACTGTCAGAAACTGCATACATGGCTCAAGAGGATAAGGACCTAGTGGGGAACCCCTGATCTGATCCCTGATTCCAGGGGGGGGGGCGTTTGCCCCTCCTTGCCCCTACCTGCGGACGCCCATGCCCAGAGCTCAGTTTTCTTCTCATTGACCACCAACAGCAGGGTATTTAATTTTTCTCCTGCTAACCAAAGATGCTGGGCATTTACATCTCCCATGGACCGTGCTAAGTGAGGCATTTTTTCTTTTTCTTAGCCGACCACCCACCAGGGCAAATTTTCTCTTAAATTGGCCAGCATTGTACGGGGCATGCTACGTGATCTTAACCACTGCAATCTGTTTGCTGTGCTGTGTGTTACGTACTCTGGGCTGGAGTGTTTGGGTTTGGTTGAAAGCCAAGTTTGGCTAAAACCAGAAGTCAGCTGTCATCGCCAGGCCAATCATCTGCAAGCCAGGGGATTCCCCACCCTGTAGCTGTATGTATGTGAGTTTGGCCTCGGTTCCTTTTGGTTGGAACCCAAGTTTGGTCAAAACCAGAAGGCATTGTTTGGTTTTGTCATTGCTGGGCCAATAATTTGCCAGCTGGGGTATTCCCCACCCTGCAGCTGCATGTATGTGGGCTTGGCTCCAGTTCCTTTTGGTTGGAACCCAAGTTCGTCTAAAACCAGAAGTCAGCTATCATTGCCAGACCAATCACCTGCAAACCAGGGCATTCCCAACCCTGTAGCTGTATGTATGTAGGTGGAGAATCCCATGGCTTGAAGATGATTGGCCTGGCAATGACAGCTGCCTTCTGATTTTGGCTGAACTTTTGGTTCCAAGCCAACCAACCATGCCCAATATTCATTGCTAGGTAGCCAATGCCATGCCTACCTATTGCCAGAACATGCTACATGCACCACATCATTCTTTCTCCCCACTGTCAGTTGTGGTATTGAGGAGATTATACTCATGTGGTCATTGTTTTTTCAATGAGTAGCACCAGTTCAAACTATATTTAGGGGAAGGCAGCCCACTTTTATTGAATAAAACGGAAAGTTCACATAAACATCAGTTGCCCACGCAGGGGTTCTTCCACATCACTATGAACAAACGAAAATACTGAGCCACCTGGCTACATTGTTGGCAGCACCGCTGCTGTTCTTACCAGTCCCTATGACTGTATTGTTCACTTGGCTCTCTTAGCCTTTAGTCGCAGCGCCCTGCTGCATAGTCCAATCCTAGCTTCTGGTTAGGGGTTCTCCTAACACCCCAATAGGAGCCCACATCCGGAGCGCTCAGTGAGCTTCGCTCCGATCACACTGTTCCCTTCCCACTCGCAGCCTGTTTACCTGATATCAATGTGCTAAGCTGACGGCAGGGGATCTGTGATTATTATCAGAGGCAGATCTTTAATAAGACAAATTAGGTGGCCGCGAGGCCCTTGTGAGTGCGAGGCCTAAGGCGACCGCCTAATTTGCCTAATTAAAGAGCCGCCTCTGCCCACATGACTACTGGAATGAGACCTCCTGGCTCTTGGGTAGGGCACCTCTGACCCCTAGCGAGACCCTCTGTCTCTTGACTCCTGGCTGGGACTCCTCTAACCCCAGGGAGAGAAATTCTGTATCCCACACTGGCAGCTGTCTCCATACTGGGAGCCCTGAGCTATCCTCAGGCTTGAGTATACTACGACTCTGCACACCTGGGTTCTCAGACGGGCTACAGGCACCTAGTAAAATGCATACACAGGATTGAAAGTTCCGATCCAGAACTACAGAATCCGGAGAAAGCCAAAAACATAGCTTTCTCTGCTCAGGCACGATCACCCAGAACCTCGCATTAAAATGGTTCTAAAGGATGAAGGTTTTTTACCTTCATGCATTCTATGCATGAAGGTAAAAAAAACCTTCTGTTTGCTGCTCCCTCCACAGCACCCCTAATACCCTAAGTCCAATCTCGATCTAGCGATGTGCAGGGGAGCCTCAGCTATCCTGGGTCTCCCTCTCCCTATTGGCTCTGCTGTCAATCACAGTCAGTGAGCCAATGAGAAGAGAGCAGGGGCGAGGCCAAATTGCTGCTCTATGTGTCTTATGGATGCATAGGGTAGGGTTTGGTAGCGAGCACACACCAGTGCCCCCATAATAAGCGGCTTGCTATTGGGAACACTAGTCAAGAGGGCGGAGCCAGGAGCACTGGAGGGAGACCCGAGAAGAAGAGGATCGGGGCTGCTCTGTGTGAAACCATTAGTAGGTAAGTATGATTTTTTTTTTTTTTTTTTTTAGCCCAAACCTTTAATATCACTTTAACTCTTAATGTGAATCCTGTGTCATATTTTCCTCCATTTTCACAGTGGCAGGCTCTCAGCCTGTCACACCATCTTTATGAAAGTCAACAGTTGGGAGGTGGGTTTAACCCACTTCAAGAATTTCATGCATTCCCATAGATTTGTATAGGGAGAGACGCAGTTCTGACACAGCCACTGGTTCCTAAAGCGGACCTTTAACCCCCAAACCTAAAAATCCATTTCTGCATGCATGTCCCAAAACATCATAAAGCTATGCATTTAATTGAAGACTTTTTACTTAAGTACACTTTTTTTTTTACAGGCACTGGTGACGTAACCTGGGCCTCACGGATGCACTCTGGGAAGGCTCCATCACCAGTGCCTTTTAGAGAGATCTTGCATGTGCCATACAAGATACGGGGTGGTTGTTATTGAAGAGTAACAAACTACACAAGATCCTACACAGATGCGCCATTTGAGATCTGGCTTGGTTTCCTATTTAGCATACCAAACTAGACCACATCTGGTCTGCATGCATGAGATTTGTGCGTATGCAGCATTTAAAATCTGCCACGGTTTGTTTTGCTCAATAGAATACTGAGCCAGATCTCAAATGATGCATGCGTGAGATCAGGTGCAGGCATCACACTTGGCATGGAAGAGGCCAAATGCCGGCAATGTTTATTTAAAAAAAAAAATGGCAGCACAGGTTTCACACTTTGGGAGTGGGGAGAACAAACCATGGAGACTGCATGTATTATAAAAGATAAATAATAACTGTTACAAAGGTTATTGATTTTAAATGTAGCAGTGCTGTTGTCACTTTTATTAAGGGAAGGGTCTGCTTTAACCAGTTTCAGTGATTACTGCTCAGTGTTAGGGCATAATGTAGCTACTACAAAAAAAAGAACAATATCACTTATTGTTAGCGCTGTATTCCAACTTGGTGGAACAAAGTTAGAGCAACACAAAAAAAACTGCATCTCCTTATTTTAGTGCTTTATCTCCACCTAGTGGTGTGACTTGGTTATCGCATCACAAAGAGAGTCTTCCATTAAATCGTTGCTTTGTTTGATTTCGCAGAGCTTGCAACAGCCAGTGCAAATTCCTCACCTCAAATGCCACGATCTGCAACTAGCACCTTTACATCCATGTTTCAGAGCATCCACCCCTCTGCTTTCAAGAGGCATAAGAAAGTCCCATCAGCTCTCATGGAGGTAAGACAATCGCTCCCCAAATTTAACACATATCCTGACCCAGTCTTGGGTTCAGACGCACACATTTTTAAAATCTTAGCCATCTTGTTCAGTATTTACAATCCAATTAAAAACACATTTGATAAGCCTTTTGAAAATCCTACCAACTCCCGCCTCGGAGTTTTAAAGACAGATCTTTATAGGAATATTGGTGCAGCTTTAAAAAAAGCATTTGGAAGAATCAGGCATGCATTTTCTGAGTATTAGGAATAGGGCTACTGTTAGAAACCACAGGACCCCATACAGCCAACCTGACAGGTTCCCCGACCCCAAATAAACACAGTTCACTATGCTTCAGTTATGAATGAACACAGCGAGCAATCAGTATCAAGCAATCATTGTGTTCATTCAGAAAAGGAAGGGACCCTTCCCCCACTCTCCATTCTGAAGGATCCTATTGTATGCTTGCAGCAAGAAGGAGAGGAGAGAAGCCAGCAGCACTGTGAGGGTAGGGGGGCCTGGGGCAAGGGGTAAATGTATGGTGCACAGGGAGGGTGATCAGTGTGGTGGGGGGAGGGGGGCAATTACTGGAACCAATCACTTGTATGGCTCTCTCTGCAGCAGATGAAAGGCAGCAGGAGGTAGAGGAGAAGATGCCAGCTTTCAGCCAAACAAGGGATCGGTTCCAGTAATCTCCCCCCCCCCACCGCGCCAATTACCCTCCCTGCCCACATCTGATTCACCCTGCTGCCTGGGCCCCTGCTGGCCTTGGTCCTGTACTGGAGGACTGGTGGTACCCCCTTATCCATGGCCCTGATTAGGAGAATACTGTGCTGAGTTCACCAAATGGACTAGAGCTATGTGCATAGGGATGCAGACATACAGCCTGTGCTATTGTTCAGGAGCCAAGAAGACAAAGCAGGCCCATTGGGATCTCCAAGGAGCCAAAAGCAATAGCTTTATGATCAGGATGGATGATGTCACTTCATATGGCTGCCGCTTGACTTGGGCGCACCTTGTTCAAGGGAAATCATGAGAAAGGGAACAGGCATATAGATGGAACAGCAATGATAAGAGTCAGGGAGAGTCTACATTATTCCTTGGCACTGGTCCCTCAGTCCGACTTTGTAGCTAATGCCAGGTTCTAAGTGAATGTCTCAGCTCTGGATTGCAGTGCTAAGCTTAAAACAGTTATCAAATGATAAACAGTCTTTGAAAGTGATGTATAAATTACAGCATTATAAAATGATAACTCCTTTCACTAGAGCCTGTATGGAAAATTAGCTGTCTTCATATATCTCAATTTTATAATGCTGTAAAATGTGTTTTCTCTGATAATTGACTAGGGCTGGATTTGGCGCACAAGCAACAACACATTTCATACATTACACTTAAACTTTCCAATTAAGAAGGGTAGTAAAGGTGATCTGTAAGGTGGGGATATTGCGAACAATGTTAAGGAAGTGTTTAAGCAAACAGTGTGGGTGGGAGAGGAGTATGGAGGGTATGACAGGAGGAAGTATGTTCAAGAGAGGAATGCGCAGGGTATGGCAGTGGGCACTACGTACAGGAGTAGAGTGGAAGTGGGTATGACAGTGTACAATATGTATGGGAGAGGAGTTAAAGAGGGTATAACAGTGGGCAGTATGTACAGGATAGGAGTACAGAAGGTGTGACAGTGGGCAGTTTGTGAACAAAAAAGTGAGGTCATAACAGCTGGCAATCTGTGCAGGACAGGAGTTGAATAGGGTACAACAGTGGGCAGTATATGCAGGAGTGGGGTGTGGAAGGTATGACAGTGGGCAGTATGTTCAGGAGAGGAATGTAGAGGGTATGACGGCAGACAGTATGTATGGGAGAGAAGTGGAAAAGGGTATGACATTTGGCATGACGAGAGGAGTGCAGAGGGTGTGACAATGGGCAGTATGTGCAAGGCGAAACTGAGGTCACAGCTTGCAGGAGAGGAGTGTGCAGAGTATTACAGTGGGAAGTATGTACAGAAGGGAAGTGCAGAGGGTATGATAATGGGCAGTATGTACAGAAGAGAAGTGTAGAGGGTATGACAGTAGGCAGTATGTACAGGAGGGAAGTGCAGAGGGTGTGACAGTGGGCAGTATGTGCAGGAGTGAGGTGTGAAAGGTATGACAGTGGGCAGTATGTACAAGAAACTAATGTGGAGGGTATGACAGTGGGCAGTAAGTACAGGAGAGGAATGTGAAGGGTATGACAGTGGGCAGTATGTACAGGAGAGGAATGTGAAGGTTATGGCAGTGGGCAGTACATACAGGAGAGGAATGTGAAGGGTATGACAGTGGGCAGTATGTACAGGAGAGGAGTGTGGAGGGTATGACAGTGGGCAGTATGTACAGCAGAGGAATGTGAAGGGTATGGCAGTGGGCAGTATGTACAAGGGAGGAATGTGAAGGGTATGACTGTGGGCACTACATACAGGAGAGGAGTGTGGAGGGTATGACAGTGGGCAGTCTGTACAGGAAAGGAATGTGAAAGGGTATGATGGGGCAGTATGTATAGGAGAGGAATGTGAAGGGTATGACAGGGGGCAGTATGTACAGAAGAGGAATGTGAAGGGTATGACAGTGGTCTGTATGTAGAGGAGAGGAATGTGAAGGGTATGACAGTGTGCAGTATGTACAGGAGAGGAATGTGAAGGGTATAACAGTGGGCAGTATGTACAGTTGAGGAATGTGAAGGGTATGACAGTGAGCAGTATGTATGGGAGAGGGATGTGAAGGGCATGTCAGTAAAATGTATGTGTAGAGGAGGAGTTCAGAGGGTATAACAGTGGGCTGTAGGTAAAGAAGAAGAGTGTGGCGGGTGTAATGTTGGGTAGTATGAGCAAGATTCTGTTCTTAAAGGAGCAGTCCATCCAAATAGGGATTTTTCTGTCACAGCATGGGTGGACTCTGCCAAGATAAATAACTTCCTGATGTCTTAAGTAGGATATAGGCATTCAGTGTATCGAAAAAAAAACAGATCCCCACATCAGCAAAAGCGGTGTGTGATGCAGGAATCTCACCTGCCTTGCTATTGTATTCTGATAGGGGGACACCCCCACCGCTGGAATAAATAGAGCTGCATTCTTAGCCATTGTCTTCAAGCACTGATCGAATTCTGGTTTTCCAGCATGACTGGTCGGCAGAAGTCGGTTGTTAGAACAGACAGCAATACACACGGATCAAAAGTACATTTTTGGTCTCTGTATACCCAGCTTTAGGGTATATTTGTAACTTTAGCAACAAACCTGTCCCACAGCAATCTCTAAGTATTGTAAATAACAGTAAACTACTTTAGTTAAAAAGAAACCTTGTTTCCAAAATCTGTAATTTTCTTGTTTTATAGCCCTGTAACTGCAAATTAGGTTTCCTAATATATGAAAGCATGTAAAACAGCTTTGAATCAAAAAACCCAAAATATAACACTCCCTTCCCTCTCTTCCCAGGCAGCAGCGTCCGGAGAAAGCGCTTCCATCAGCGGCTACTTACACCGGTGCAAAAAGGGCAAAAAGTACTGGAAGAAACGCTGGTTTGTCATTAAAGGCAAAGTACTGTATACCTACACTGCCTGCGAGGTGAGAGCAATGCCACTGTTCATGCTACTTTCCCATGCATGGTCATTGTCCCCATTGGATTTCTGGAACATTGTGACATGAAAAGTGGCTTCCCACCTTCAGAGCACCAGGGCATTAGCAGAGGTCTTTTATTGATTGCATTGCCCTTGGATATGACAAGGGTTTGCTTTGTGAATTGGAGATGAATGTATTCTTAGATGTGTTGTGTCCTGTGTGCAAAAAGAGTGAAAGCCAACATTATTTAATTTTACAGTTATATAGGCTGAAAAAAGTAACAACCATCATGAGAAAATAATAATAATTAATGCTAATAATCATAAAGATAATATAGCAAAGGTTGGCTGAAGATGGGGGGTCACTTTGATCCATTTTTTTCTTTAAATCCCATATTTCCATGCCAATAGATTGTGATGTGAGGTGCCATAGGCCATGCTCATTAGGTCACATGTTTTAAGCTGAAATATTGCTATGGCCCTCCAAATGAAGGGCACCTTGTGCCTGGTCTACTTTAAAGGCCATTCCATATATTAAGTACTGCCTGTATCTCACCATGTAGTAACAGTCAGGCTTGTTCAGTAGGGCATCTAGTGGCAATCTAGCAACCACTCTGAATTTTTCTTCCACTAATCTGAACTGAAAATAGGTGCAAGGGCAATGTCAGATGGGCAATTTTATTTGCAGTGATCCTCTTTTTTTTTTAAATGAACATCGGCTATCTTCTATGGAATCACTAACTCACTCATTTTACAATGATTTGTAGCTTAGTCGCTCAGTGATGGAGTCTGAGTGATGTTTCATGTCAGTGACTGGCTCGCCAATAATTGTCTCATCATTCACCACTATGGCCTATCTATAAGTAACTGAAGCATGGCGATTTGTAGTAGAGTACAATAATCTAATACTGTATCATTCATTTAAAGGGTCAGTCCACCTTTACAATACAATTCAAGTGCCCATGCATTCCAGCGTCCCCAGAACATTAAAAACAGGTTTTAAAAAATAATCTTCTTTTCAACATCATACCTGCAGGCTTTCCCATTCCAGTCTGAAAAAACTAGGTAGGTTACTTTTCTGCCACGGTGGAATATTATCCTGCATGTTTCAAAACGACAGACTGTGTAAGAGCTGAGATCCCTGGGGATCCTCACTGGATTTAGGATAAGATTCTTCCATCCGGACCGTAGAACCTTTATCTAAGTGGTGCTTTCTGGCTTGGCTGACCTGGCAGAATCCCTCATTTGCACTATAATGGATATAAGGATGTAGAAGTGGTGGAGTCTGACACAGTTTTCCTCCTCAGGGTGACCGTTGGGACCCCCGCATGTGTGTGTGGTGGGGAGGGGGGCATTACCTGCCCCGTAACAAGCCTTCACACTGTTTTCCCTCCTGTAACATTTCCGTTTGTGACCATGTTGGGAGAGATTACTAATACTTACCAATCTGATCCTTCAGTACTGGACATAGTCTAATGTCCTGGATATCTCTTTAATCATCCTTAACTGCACCCCTTGAACCCCTGAGGAAACCACAAGCGAAACGCGTTGGGATGAGGATGGGATGCAATATATGTGATATTATTATTTAATTATATCTTGTATATGTCAATGTTTAGGGGAGGACCTCTATTTAGGGGTTGTATTCATAAACAGGATGTGCTCAACTTTTTGTATGTTTTTAGTGGACGATTACCTGAGACCAATACCCTTTTTAGGGGATGATTACCCCATATTAATAATTTTAATGAAATTAATAAAGAAAACTTATTTTGTAATATAAAAATGTTTTGGTGAATGAAGGTCTCAACACCTTTTAAAGTCCCGTTGTCTCTTTTCAAAAGTTTGTTCTAATGTTGTTGTATTTGGGATATGGTGTTGATTTCACAATTAAACAATGTTTTTTGTTGTGAAAGACCTTTCTGCCACTACCACCCCCTCATGCTGTCTAGATAAAAGGGATGCGTGCCCCCAGCTTTGCTGGAATGAGTGTTCTGGCTTGCTTGAAACCTACAGACGCGCAGTGTGTTCCCTTTGCTGTAGAACACATGTCAAACACAAGGCCCGCGGGCAGAATCCCTCCCTCCAGGCCATTTAATGTGGCCCTCGCACCTCTTCTGCAGCTACGCCCCCCGTTTCCATCATCCACTCGTCTCAGCAGAGAGGACAATGGAACTCCTACTACTGATCCTGCACCTCTGCAACACCCCCTCCTCTCCGCTTCAGTGACCTCAGCATTCAGCAGCTAACTCCTGCCCTCCTTTGATTCTCCTCCATATACTGCACTTTGTGCTTCCCAGCTCCACCCCAGCTTCTTCCCAGCAGCAGCACAAAGTAAGGGGGTGGGGGACTCTTGACTTCTGACAGTGGGGCGTCTTGCTCTGGACATCTAGTCTTACAGATACAACCGACCCTTTGAGGGCAACCATAATGATGATGTGGTCCGCTATGAAATGGAGTTTGACCGCCTGCTGTAAAACACCAAGCTCAGCTACTGCTGCAACAAAGAGATAGACCACACTGAGCATGTGCCAGTTTTGAATGAACCAGAGCGACGACAGGTGAAAGGTCTCCTACCTAGGAGTTTTTCAGGCAGGCTTGGGATGGCTTGGAATGCTGGAATGGGCAATTTTATTGTAAAGATGAACTGACCCTTTAACTTACTGAGGCAACAAATGACTTCTTAGGTACAAAAAAAAATACCAAAATTAGTGATGAATCTACTAGCTTCAGAGTTGCTGTTCATTGCTGTCATTAACGATTTGTAGAAGCAAATAATCTCTGCTACAAAATTGGCGTCTGACATGGCCTATATATTGCATTGTCTACTGAATGAGCCTGATGTAGTCAGATCCCCCTTCTCTCCTGGAAATTACACTGAAATGGTTTACCATAAAACCAGTTGAGTCAGCGATTTTACTGTCCCCAACCGCCTGCCTGAACACTGAGATCCAGGCACCCAGGGCACACACTGTGGCTGTGTCTAAGAACTAAACAGCATGTCGCATTTGACCAACATTACCACAGCCAAATGCCACCAATGTGAGTCCGTGGGGCCATGCCTCAACCCCCCACAACTGCGTTTAGTGCCTGCGATTGTGGCGCAGCAGTGTGGCATTTACACGGTTAAATCAGCCGTGAAGAGGTGACATAGTGCATCCTCACCATCTATCAAATGCCTTCTGAAAAGCAATCCAAGACTGATCGCTCTCCTGAGGGCACCACACATGTCTCCACTGGGGAGATGTATTTGCTCAGTTTACCCTACTGACCAATACCAAGACAGAGAGTAAAAGGAAATCCAAAATTTGATGGCTGTCCCCAAAACAGGAATTAGAAGAGAAATTGAGACAGCTTACCTGGGGGACACAAGTGTATTTTCTTCATTTTGGTAATATTTGCTCACTTCCTGTTGTGTCACCAGGACCGGAAATAAGGGAAAATCTCCCCAGTGGTACACAGGGGGGAAAAAATATCAGACGGGGTTCTAACCCTTCCCTGCTCAATTGGAAATGTACAAAATATTCTAACTAGTGATAAACTTTAATTAAACAATGGACCTTCTGAGCAATAAGGCTTACAAAGGGGTAGTGGGAAAGGGATGCAATTACTATATGATGGGCTTGGTGACAGGAGTGAAATAATAAATCCCCATTAAAATGGCCCTGGTAATCTTTGTAAACCGTTTGAGCCTTGACGTGTTCACATTTTTTTTTATCCTTCTCTTTTAGGACAAAATGGCCTCAGAAAGTTTACCTTTATTAGGTTTCCACATTGTGCCCGAGAACTGGGACCAGAACCCCAAGCTAGGCACAGTGTTCCAACTCTATCACAAGCAGACCTTGTACTATAGCTTCAAAGCGGCAGACACCGATACCGCCATCAGGTACCCGCTGCTCCCTCCGCCTGCCTCTCTCCTGACTTCCTGCCAAGTTCTGCTCCTGCTTATTCAGGAAGGCGGGGCAAAGATCGATGGTGATAGAGGATTACCCAAAAGGACCAATCAGAATTCAGGTCATAATTAAAGTGGCTGTAAACCTCAGACAGGAAATATGAACAAAGCATATCCCTCTATAATGTGTACTTGTCTCAATCCAGAGCGCTGTGGGTTTGGTTTACTAACGGCAAACAGACTGTGCACTTTACAAAGTACAGTTGCTCCGGGGTTTAGTAAATGAGCAGATATTCTGCTGTCTTCCATCATCCAATCATGTACAAGCAAAAGTGCAGTTTTTAAAATTTTTCTTGCATATGGTTGGGTATTCTTTGCAAAGTGAAGCTTTACCTCATTTACTAAGCTTTGAAGCAACTGTACTTGCACAGTCCATTTGCCTTTAGTAAATCAACACCTATGTGTAATTTCTTTCTGATGCCTCCTTCTGCTATCTGCATGAGTCACTTCTGTCAAGGTATCCAGACACCAAGAGATAAATGGTGAAAGGGGAAGGAGCTCCAGCACACAGCCTGTGATTGACAGCTTCAGCTCTGTTCCTGTGTGCTGGATGAAGGGAGGGGTTGTGTCCCTTCCCTCCTATCAGCTCTTGGAGCTCTGAAATGTGACTTCAGTTCCCTGCCGCTTGCTTTTTGGAAGCTCAGACAAGCTGTATAAATTATGCGTTTTGAATGGATGTAGAGAAGAGAGTGTTGCAGATAAACAGGTACAACTTAAGTTGGAGGATTTGTTTCATCTATGTGTATCACCTGAAGCCAGTCACTACACTGGGTATATGTAAGGGTTTACAACCACTTTAATATGACTAAACTGGACCTACATTCACACTAGTGTACTGTGGTATCAGGCGTCACGCCTATGCGTGTATTTATTGCGTTGTCACGCTTCATGCATATGGCGGTGCAATCATTTCAATGGGCTGCCCTTTCTGCAGAGAGCATGACAAAGAAGCTTATGCCTTTCTTTAAAGCTTTTAACACTTAAGGGCTCTTTCAGACGGGCAGCCGAAAAGTGGTAAAGAACAGGCAGCTGAGCTGAGGTTTTACCTCCCCCTAGCCAGCTACTTGAATGCTGGCTGGGCTGTGAAGACTGCAGCATTTTTAACTTTAAGGTGTTGGCACTGCCTGTCATGCTCGCCCTTTGGGGTCACATGCTTGGCTCACAGTGTGGTACTGCAATGTGAATTTGTCATTGAACGCCTGTCACACCCTGCTGTACCGCCCTCTGAAAAATGATCCACTGTGTATCGCTTTTCTGAGGGAGATAAGCACTGCTACCTGTCTGAAAGAAGCCTGACTGTGCTTTTTCATGCACATGTTCTCTTGCTTGGCGTATTTGGGGTACCAATCGGCATGAATGGCACCCACAAGCGCAACACTTTTTTTTTTTTTTTCGAGTGCTTCCTGAGCAATCCCAGGACTTTGCACGCGTTCACACACTGCACTAGTGTTAATGTGGATTAAAAGTTCCAATAAAACTCTGATAAAAGGAAACCGCTTCAATCTCCTTGCACAACTGTAAGGTTATTGTAGAAAATAGTATGCAGCACATGCACAGATATCAACAAGGGAACTGTAATGCGTTTCGCTCAAAGTGCTTCATCGTAACGACAATATATACAGTACCTTCAGCGGTTGGCTGATAATAACCCCGTAGGAAGGAGCGATGAAGGGACGCCTCCATTTTAGTCTAGGTTCACAATAGTGCTGCTGCATAGTCAAGCACTTATAAGCCCTCTCCACAACCCAACGCAGGGGGGGGGGGGGGGGCAGAGCAGACAGCGGTGACCCATGCAGCGTCCACCTAAATAAGTATGATTCTAAAATAAAGACATTCCCATACTCTTTTAAATAAAATAAAATCAAAAAATCATTATTAAAGGCTAAGTTCAGCTTTGTTCTCTTTTTCTTTTTTTTTTTCCCTGTTAGTCAGACTTTCTGTTCCTGAAAAAAAGATAAGGTCATTACTCAGTTTTTTTCGGGGTTTACATCCACTTTAAAGCGGAGGTCCGTTCCTTTAAAAATAAGCCGCAGACTTTTAACTTACCTGTCCTGGAGTGCAGCGATGTCGGCGCCGCCCACCGATCTTTGGATTGCCAGGTTGAGTGCTGCTACCACCATTGAGGGTAAGGGAACCCGGACGTGTAGCCGTTCGGCTTCACGGCCGGGACCCCGACTGCGCATGTGCGAAGGAGGAGGGAGCTTGGCTGCTGACGGCCGCGGCCCTGGGCTCCCAGATGTGTGGTGTCCTCTCCCCCCCCCCCCAAAAGGTGCCAAATGTGACACCTGGGGGGGAGATCTGACCAGTGGAAGTTCCACTTTTGGGTGGAACTCCGCTTTAAGCCCCGTACACACGATCAGAAAATTGCACAGAAAATACCGATTTCAAATCGATCGTACGATAATCGGACCGTTAGTACAGAGCTTTCGAGAGCCGATCATGACAGTTCATCCGATATTATCCGATCGGACATGCAGGAAAAAATTCCTCGTGCAATGTCCGATCGTACGATTTTCGTTTAAGCAGTACAGTTGTCATTTGAAAACGCAATACGAATCCACTACAACGCATGACATCACTTACGATTTTTTTATTCTGTCATAGGAGGAATTTTCGTGACTAAAGTAAACTCTTCCGATTCGATCTGAGATTAGCATGCAAAACAAAACGGACGATCATTCGCCCGATAATCTCATCGTTTGTACCGGGCATATAAATCTATACATAATAACCATCTAAAAAAAAAAAAAAAAAACGTAACAAGGTAAAAAATGGCAGTGGAGAAAGGAGATCAAAGCGGGTTCATTTTATTGGAGTTTTGCTATAAATATGCTTTGGGGTCTGTAGAGCCGGCTTCCTCAGAAAAATTCTTTGTGGTGCGGAAATTGAAAAAGCTTTTGGTCCGATGGGATTCTACAATCATAATCGCTCTTTATACTGCCTGACTGAATACGCTTTCTTACTTACATGAAAAATAAGATTGTTGCAATTGAAAACAAAACACAGCTAAACAGCTAGGTCCTATCACATCATAACCCTTCTCCCTATCTTGGCCACTCTTAGCATACTAATAGGTGGTAAAAGAGATGCTTAAAGTCCAAGTCTGGCATAGGTGTGCGCACGGGGTGTGCCAGGTGTGCCTGGGCACACCCTAATCATCCCACACAGTGCAGATTCCCCCTACTGCCCTGGCTGCCCTTTGCAGCACTGCCAGCTTCCTTCCTCTTCTCTCTCACTGGCTGCTGCGGTGGGCCCACACAGGGGGGTGTTTTAGAATGAGTGAGGGAAGAGGCCTGTAGAGATGTTGTTTACCGGCCCCTTCCCTTTCTGAATGAACACAGTGAGTGATTGGTACAATGTGTTTGAGCTTTGGAGTGCAGACCTTAATGCAATAGGCTGCACACACCTATGAAGTCTGGGCTCTAACCCCCTTTAGAATGTCTTCAGGCCG
>BLSH010377128.1:290137-305649 GCA_018402905.1 Glandirana rugosa
CATACAATCGTTTTACATTCTTTATAAGAAAAAAAAAACGTTTTACCAGCGAGAGAAAAAATATCGCCACTAGTCTTTACTGCGTCTCCCCTAGTTTATGGTGGTTTTCTTTCGAGATAAACACCCCTTTTTTTCCTGTAGTTAAAACAAACCCATGTTGCGGCGTGCTGGCGCGTTAACAGTCAATTTCGCTGCGTCACGGCTTAGCGTTTTTCACGAGGCCAGGATTACACCCTTTAGGAAGGCCCCGACTTCACCAATTTGTATAAAAAACACATATAGGATGTCGTCTCAAACGATGACAAATCCTAAATAGTCGTATGTCGCGTAAACAAAAAGGGGAAAAAATACTTCTCCCTCTCCTGGGACCCACAGTGTACTGGCCGGACTTCTGTAAGATTTCCCCCACTCTAGACCCCCCCCCCCCCCCTAACCCCCCCCCCCCCCCCCAGATCTCACCCCCTTTAGAATGTCTTCAGGCCGGTCATGTGACACCCAGGGTCCTCTCCCTCTTCATAAAAAAGGGGAAAAACAAATGCGCTGTATGCTGATAAATCCTAAACAGTAGCAAACTCTGCTGTAGGATATACACAAAAAATATGTTTAACCACTTCAGCCCCGGAAGGATTTCCCACATTAGGACCGGAGCACTTTTTGCGATTCGGCACTGCGTCGCTTTAACTGACAATTGCGCGGTCGTGCGGCGTTGTACCCAAACAAAATTGATGTCCTTTTTTTCCCCACAAATAGAGCTTTCTTTTGGTGGTATTTGATCCCCTCTGCGTCATTTCTGATCACCGCTATAAAAAAGAGAGCGACCATTTTGCAAAAAAAAAAGAATATTTCTTACATTTTGCTAACATACAAATCCAAAACAAATATATAAAAAAACACATTTATTCATCAATTTTGGCCGATATATATACTTCTACATATTTGTGGTAAAAAAAATCGCAATCGGCGTTTATTGATTGGTTTGCACAAAAGTCGCCACGTTTACAAGCCATGAGAATTCATTTATGGCGTTTCTACATGTTTTTTTTTTTACTAGTAATTGCCAGCGATCTGCGATTTTTATCGGGACTTCGATATTGCGGCAGACATGTTGGACATTTTTGACACTTTTTTGGGACCATTGACATTCATACAGCGATCAAAAATTTAAATATCCACTGATTACTGTATAAATGTCATTGGCAGTGAAGGGGTTAACCTGTAGGGGGCGATCAAGGGGTTAACTGTGTTCCCTAGGCGTTCTAACTGTGAGGGGGCTGGGCTGCCAGGGGCACCAGAGATCTAACTGATCCCAGTGACCGGAATCAGTAGATCTCTTACATGATGCCTGTCAGAGCGGGGAACCGCCGTGTTTATATCGGCGGTTCCCCCTTTTTCTTCTGTGGCAGGGAATCGTGGCTCACCGGCGGACATCGAGCGGGCATGAGAGGGTGGCGCGCTCCTGCCCACTAGCCGTACAGGAGCGAGCCGCCGTTTATAGATGGCGATTCATGGGATCGTGCCACTCTCGGTCGTGCTGTCGTGTTTACATTGGCGGTTCCCCGCTTTTCTACTCTAACAGACGATCGCCGGTCTTCGGCGGACATCGAGTCCGCGTGGCCCTGCATGCGGCGGACACGAGAGCCCGCCCCCTAGGTGCCCCGTTTATAGACGGCGATTCGCGCTACGCTACCAGCAGTAAATACATGCGACGTTGTCAATAAGTGGTTAAAAGATAAAGTTGCGCTCTAATACCTGAAAATAAAAATAAGAAACAAATACCTAAATGCCATTTAACCACTTCACCCCCGGAAGAATTTCGCACTTTAGGACCAGAGCACTTTTTGCGATTCGGCGCTGCGTCACTTTAACTGACAATTGCGCGGTCGTGCAACGTTGTACCCAAACAAAATTTGCGTCCTTTTTTTCCCACAAATAGAGCTTTCTTTTGGTGGTATTTGATCGCCTCTGCGTCATTTCTTATCGCCGCTATAAACAAAAGAAGAGTGACCATTTTGCAAAAAAACCCAAATTTCTTACTTTTTGCTAAAATTCAAATCCAAAAAAAAAATATAAAAAAACTTTTTTTTTCACCATTTTTGGCCGATTTATATTCTTCCTCATATTTGCGATAAAAAAAATTGCAATTGGTGTTTATTGATTGGTTTGCGCAAAAGTGGCCGCGTTTACGGATGATGAGAATTCATTTCTGGGGTTTTTTTTTTTTTTTACTAGTAATGGCGGCGATCTGCGATTTTTAGCGGTAATGCGATATTGGGGCAGACATGTCGGAACATTTTGACACTTTTTTGTAACCAATGACATTTATTCAGCGATCAGAAATTTAAATGTCTGATTACTGTATAAATGTCATTGGCAGTGAAGGGGTTAACCTGCAGGGGGAGAGCTAGGGGTTAAGTGTGTTCCCTGGGTGTTCTTACTGTGGGGGGGTTGGGCTAACATGGGCATGAGAGATCTAACTGATCCCAGTGACAGGGATCAGTAGATCTCTCATGCCCCACTGACAGGGCGGGGAACCGCCGTGTTTACATCGGCGGTTCCCCATTCTTTTCCCTGTAGCCGCTCATCGCGCGCCCCCTGCTGGCCAAATGCGAATCGCCGCTTATTTACGGCGATTCGCGCAGGGCTCCCCGACTGCTGCCGTGAAAAGACGGCGCGCGGTCGGGAACCTGTTAAACCCGTGATGAATAAGACAATAAATATAATGAGACACTTATACTATACTGATATAAGTCCATACAAATTCACAAAAGCAATATTCCGTGATGGGTAACATATGGCATCATATCCACCATACAGATAAGCAGTGCAAGATAGTCAGTGAATGGAAATCCTCCTTGTGATGTATCAAATCACACTGACAAATAAAGTGAATATCCAACACCACATGAATAACGCGCTTACCAGCTTACCCAAGCTAATACCCAGCCAGGGCCTTTTCCTCATGGGATATCAAAGGGATGGCACTCAGACCTGGTGAGCTTTCATTGCACAATGGGAAACCGGATAGGCATATCATAAAGGGATCATCACTCAGGCACCGCGAAAGAGAGACGCCATATTGTAAAACCAGACTTAACATTTAATGAATAAAAAGTAATGCACTTACACCAACATGGATGATAATGAGCAGATGGTTAAAACAAACGGCCGGCTAAATCAAACGCCCGTCCTTCCGGGATATCAAACAGCGCGGTGACGAGGGAGGGGGGACGTACTGACGTCACCGCGTTGTTTGATATCCCGGAAGGGAATCCTCCGCAGATACAGTACAGTAAGTTTTGTCTCCCTAGGACAGGGAGTATTGGCAAGATCACCAGGTAAAAATAAAGGGAAACAAGCCTGGAAAAAGAAAACTAATGCAGCCACAGCACATTTAAATGTTGGTAAGCTGCAATATATGACAGGGGGTTTAGATACAGTTTGAAAACAAATGCCCCGGGCCTGTGACACCCCAAAAGCTACAATCTAATCCTTTCCAGACGCACAACAAATGCAGGTGTGCTGAGCGATCCCCGCCCCGCGCGTTCAAGTGTTTGCGCTCCCGTATTGCACGCTGTGTTTACTGCACTGTGACACCATTTCATTTTATGTTTATGTGTCTACAGAGCCCCATCTCATCACCACTCATGCATATCCAATATTTCCTTTCTATCATGCCCCTCCTCTGACTTTTTCTATCTCCAAATTATTTCTATTGCCTTTCTGTTAAATGGGAACTATTATCTTTTAATGGTTTGTATTTTCCTCATATACAAAGATGTGATCTGACTGTCGTAAATAATGGTATCAGTTTGGTTTTAACATTCTATTTATATATACAGTAAATATATATATATATATATATATACACACCTGTATAGGCAGGCGTCCCAATACTTTTGGCAATATAATATAGATATATCTATATACAGCATATTGCCAAAAGTATTGGAAGCCTGCCTTTACATGGACATGGACATGAACTTTAAAGGGGCAGCACAGTGGTGTAGGGGTTAGCATTTTCACCTAGCGGCAAAGGGGTCACTGGTTCGAATCCCAATCACAGCACTGTAAAGCGCTGCATAAATTGACTGCGCTATATAAGTATTTGAAATAAGTAAATAATGGCATCCCAGTCTTAGTCCGTAGGGTTCAATATTGAGTTGGCCCACCCTTTGCAGCCATAACAGCTTCAGCTCTTCTGGGAAGGCTGTCCACAAGGTTTAGGAGTGTCTATGGGAATGTTTGACTATTCTTCCAGAAGTGAATTTGTGAGGTCAGGCACTGATGTTGGATGAGAAGGCCTGGCTTGCAGTCTCCGCTCTAATTCATCACAAAGGTGTTCTATGGGGTTGAAGTCTATTGTGGGAAGGTAGGCTGCTAGGGTACTAGTCTTTCCTAAACAAGGAATTCTGCCAACATCCCGGATATTGCAAATAGAAAACAGAATTGCCCCATTGGGACTTTAAGGCAGACTAAGAACTAGTAAAAAAAAAGTGTATAAAAACTAGCAAAGTTTTATTAGTATACAATCTAAAACAATGACCATCCGGCCAGTATTGAATCACAAGATAAAAAACATGACATGATGACATTTTATTGAAGAAATCACCCTAAAACTGGGCTATTCTGGAGCACCAAAATGGCCTGTATGAGGGGCCAGGCCTAGGAGGTGTTCACAAAGCAATCCAACACGTTTCATAAATAAATGTATTTTCCTTCTTCAAGGGGAGAAAAGGGTGCAAAGATCTACAATATAATAGTACAATAATCAAAATGAAGTACGGTATATGCTTATTGCAATAAACCAGTGAGTCATAATACAGCAGGCAAATTGCACATACTTACAAAAAGTCATCATAGATAAGGAGACAATATGTATAACAATGGCAGGTTCCAGTAAATGTATTGATTACAACCACCCAGCCAATACCAATGTAGCCTAGCTACAAAGAGCACCCGCACATACAGGGACTGTATATTGCAGTATATGTGTTTCACCCACCGTGGAAAATGCATTTAAATGAAACAAATCGTTATAAATTGGAGCGCTGCAGGTAGGTAGGTAAGGCACTTACTGTGTCCACAGGGGTCAGCAATCAGGTTGAGGTCAGGATTCTGTGCAGGCCAGTCAAATTCCTCCACCCCAAACTCTCTCATCCATGTCTTTATGGACCTTGCTTTGTGCACCGGTCCAAATCATTTGGCAGAGAGGGGATTAAGGTGTGGGGTTGTTTTTCAGGGGTTGGGCTTGGCCCCTTAGTTCCAGTGAAGGGAACTCTTAAGGCGTCAGCATACCAAGGCATTTTGGACAATTTCATGCTCCCAACTTTGTGGGAAGAGTTTGGGGGTGGCCCCTTCCTGTTCCAACATGACTGCGCACCACTGCACAAAGCAAGGTCCATAAAGACATGGATGAGCGAGTTTGAGGTGGAGGAACTTGATTGGCCTGACCTCAACCCGATAGCCAGGCCTTCTCATCCAACATCAGTGCCTGACCTCACAAATGCTCTTCTGGAAGAATGGTCAAACATTCCCATAGACACTCCTAAACCTTGTGGACAGCCTTCCCAGAAGAGTTGAAGCTGTTATAGCTGCAAAGGGTGGGCCAACTCAATATTGAACCCTACGGACTAAGACTGGGATGCCATTAAAGCTCATGTGCGTGTAAAGGCAAGTGTCCCAATACTTTTGGCAATATAGTGTATATATATTATTATCATTATACAGGATTTCTATAGCGCCAGCAGTTTGCGTAGCGCTTTACGACATACGTTCACTATGTGAATGAGCATAGGGGTCCCCAGGTTCAAAAGAACCCCTTCAGGCTGGATTCACACCAGTCCGGTGCGAATTCCAGCCTGTCTGCTGCCGAGAAGGGGCGGAGCCGCCATTTGGAGAATCCTGTCCATTCTTACAGCGCAACAGCTGCGGGAACAGGGGCCATGAGCAGGGAAAATATCCCCGTTCAGTGCGGAGCGCATCTCCGTGTTAGATGCGCTCCCATTGAACACAATGGGCGTTTTCTGTGCAATGCGGACTGCAAATGCGCTGCACCTATGTGAACTGGACACCTTGAAAACAATGTGTTTTCAAGTGTCCTGCGAATTGGATGCGGTTTAAGCCACATCCAATTCGCATAGGTGTGAACCCAGCCTTAAGCCCCATTCACACTGGAGTGCAACACTGACGCGGTGATGGGTGCGACTTGGATGCAACTTTGGCTTTGACCAATGATAATAGACGACTGTTGCACAATTATCCCATGTATAACATTCATGTGCGACTTTTGAGGGTTTACTTTGCAGTCTGTTGAACTCAAGTCATATGAAAGTCGGAGCAAAGTAGAACAGGAACCTTTTTAAAGTCGTTGTGGCTTTAAGGCGCACATATTTGAACGTTGTCATTGAAAAACATGGGGTGCAACTTGTCATGCGACTTTAGTGTCCAAAGTCGTTAGAACAAGTTGCACAAGTGTGAATGGAGCCTAACTAGTTCACCAAAATCTGGTGGGATTGCCAATATCCCTTTGGTGAAGCATAATATGAACTTTTAGGCTTCTTTCACATCTGGCCACTATTGCAGTGCAATTTGGAATCGCAGCGATTCTGCCCAAGATTCCAAATTGTACTGCTATAGTGGAAAAATGCACCATGCGTGTTTGGGTGCCATTAGGTGTCCACCATAGACGTGCGCACATGGCAGGCATAGGTGTGCACAGCCTATTGCATTAGGGTGTGCACCCCAAAGCTCAAACACATATGCCTGTGTGTGCATGTGTATATATGCTGACAGTGTCTGTAGAGTAGAGATTGGTGTCAGTAGGGGAGAGGACGGTGTCAGTAGTTTGTATTATAATTTTTTTTTTACAATTTTTATATGGAGCTCCATTAGGGGGCTTTGGTGAAATATCATGGGTCCAAACAAGGGGAATCTGCACCACACGGGGCGATTTGGGTGTGCCCAGGCACACCTGGCTCTCCCTGTGCACATGTCTATGGTGGCAGTAGGGTTGCCACATCATCCCTTTATTCCAGGACACATATTAATTACACAGGTTCTGTGGCTGATTACGGTGGTAATTAAACTCACTTGGTGCCTCATCTGCATTAAATTAGCCTCAGAACAACCTGTGTAATTCATATGTGTCCTGGATTAAAGGGATGATGTGGCAACCCTAGGTGGCAGGTGTGCCTGGGCACACCTTAATCACCCTGTACTGTGCAGATTACCCCTGCTGCCTGGTTGCAGAGAAAGGGACGGGGGAATATCTGTCCTCAGTTCCAAAAGCGAGACATCAGGGGTCTGTTTAGACCCCTGATATTTCATTAAAGGCCCCCAGCAGGGCTCCTAAATAAAATTGTAAAAAATAAAATAAAATATAATATTGTTAAAAATTTAAAAAGATAAAATTGTAAAAATAAATAAAATAAAAATAAACTACTGACACCGATCTCTGCCCTTCTGATACACACAAACACTCATATTTGTTTGCGCTTTGTGGTGCCACCCTAAAGCAATGGGCTGGGCACACCTATGGCCATATAGCTTTTACTACAGAAGGTATAGAATGTCGCAGGATGAAGGGTGACTTGCACCTGATTCCAGGGACACGTTATACATGCTCCTCTATAGTGATGTTAAATAAATCCGTGCATTTCACCAAAACCGACACCCATTTATGACACGGCGGCTGCACACAGCTAGAACAACGCAGGCAATTACTTTCCTCAATTGCCCAATAAAACTAATTTCTTTTATTGCCTTTTGCAGGTGGGTTGATGCCATAAAAGCAGCATCAGTGTTATAGCGTTTGCTAATCGGAAGGCCGCTAAACCAATGAACATTATCTGAATGTAAATCCTCAAGATTGAACTGGGAAGAAAAACAAAAAAGAAATATTGAACTTATAAGAAGAAGGAGACACACGTCGCCCCCTGCAGGTTGCAAAGAGCGATAGCGCTTTATCTTCACCACCAAGCAAATCTTGTTTTTATTCCACTTTTATACAACCGTTGATTGGAATTTGTCATTCAGAACAGCCGGCTCTCTTGCTTTTGACTTTGAACTTTGTTTTTTTTTTGTGGAGAAAGGTTTTTTTGGTTTCCATAGACAGACAATCTAATGGCTCCCCCGAATCTATTCATCTATTCCTGTTTACAATGTGCTAACGGTTTTTAATTAGCGGGTAATTTTATAATATTTTATATCAGCTTCAACATAGACTGGTGCTTATCTCAGCCATGTACTGTCAGTGGGATAAAAGCAAAGGAGGTGACAATGTGCACAATGAATGATAAACTTATTACAGAATAAGTGCACCTTCCTGATATCTATAATAAAACATTAATTATGTTGCTCTTGGTTGAACCTTGCTAAACAGCTTGCAGTCCCTGAATCAGTATTTCTCATTATTTCTATAGTCCAGAATATCACAGCAGTAGTGGGCGACGCTGTAACGGTTAAAGACGAGGAAATATTCGATGGAAGACATAAAAGTGGTAGACAGCTTGCAGCTTCATTGTTGGGTGAAGAACGTCCTCAGGCATCCCCATTCATGCGTTTGCTACCATGCAGGAGATTGGTGGCAGGTGGTGCAGAGATGCTACAACATGGGTTTGTGTTAAGTGTCCTCAGAAACCCCTATTCATGTGCTTACTCCTCGCTAATCCCTGCAGGAGAATGGTGGCAATGGGTGAACACATCTAGAGGGACAGTGATGCTTGTAGAACATTGCTCCTCAAGCTGCAGCTTCCCTTCTCCTTGGGTCTCCAGCCAGCTGCAGATTCCTTAACCTTTCCTAGTGTCTCCCAGTTCCCACAGTGACCCTACAGAACCCTCAGCCTCCACAGTGCCCTCCAGACTTCTGTCAAGCTTCAAATCTCCAACAGTGTCACCCAACCTCCCACAATGTCCCTCTCCAGAAACCTCATACCCTACAGGGCTGTTAAGTCGGCTTCAGTCCTCTAACCCAATCCAGAACCCGTTTCCCTTCCATAGTGAAACTCAGACCAATCCAGCAGTTTGGTCTTAAAGTTTAAGAACCCCTGTTAAAGAACAGAATTTCTTCATATTGTTGCTCCTTGCAGGGAACTGGGGCAGTGGACATTCCTATCTAAAGGGATGCTTGTAGAATGATCGTTCTCCACTACTGGACCATGGCCCACTGCCCCACCTTGGCTTCCCCTCTCTTGGGCCTTTCGTCAGCTTCAGATCCGTTAACCCAGGTTTTCTCAACTCCTGTCCTCAAGGCGCCCCAACAGGTCATATTTTCAGGATTTCCATTACTTTGCACAGGTGATTTGATCAGTTTCACTGCCTTAGAAATTACCACAGCGGTTTCATCTGAGGGAAATCCTGAAAACATGACCTGTTGGAGCGCCTTGAGGACTTGAGTTGAGAAACACTGCCTTAACCTTTTCCAGCGCCTCCTGGCTCCCATAGTGCTCCCAGCCTTCATAGTGCCCACCAGCCTTCTTCAGAGCCTCCAGCTCTCCATAGTGCCGCTAACCTCCCACAGTGGCCCCCAAAGAGCTGTCAGCCACCAAAGTTTCCACCAGCCTGCTTCAGATCCTCCAGCCCTCCATAGTACCACCAACCTTCCACAGTGGCCCCGAGCCTCCATAGTTTACACCACTCTGCTTCAGAGCCTCCAGCCAACATGGTGCCCTCAACCTCTCACAGTGGTTCCCAACCTCCATAGTTTCCACCAGCCTGCTTCAGAGCCTCCAACCCTCCACAGTGCCCCCAACCTCCCACAGTAGCTCCCATAGAGTCCTCAGCCTCTATAGTTTCCACCAGCCTGCTTTAACGACTCCAGTCCTCCATAGTTCCCTCATCCTCCCAAAGTGACCCCCAGAGAGCCCTCAGTCTCCATTGTTTCAACCAGCCCTCCATAGTGCCACCAAGTTCCAACAGTGGACCACTGTCTCCCAACCTCCCACAATAACATTACCCCCCAGCTCCCTCCATAAACCTTGTCTCCTACAGAGCAGCCAAGTCTGCTGCTTTGTCCACTAAGCCACTCCACAACCCTCATCACCCTACAGTGAGACCCAACCCCATCCAGAGTCTTCCAGCATTTCAATATGTGTTTTGCATTCCCATACTTTTGCTGTGTGAGTATAAACTTTATTTTTTACTATTGACGCATGGAAGATTTTGAAAGGATTTACTGGGCCCTGGTCTCAAAAATGCTCAGAACCCCTGTTGTAGAACCTCCTTGCTAATCCCTGCAGGGCGTTGGTTGAGGAACCCAGTGTTTAACAACATCCTTAACCAGGAAAAGTACAAAAGCACTGGAGATCCCATTCAATTTTTTTTTTGCAGGGGACAGCAGGAGCAAGAAAAAACAAAATGACTTTATTTGCAAACTTGCTTGATCTGCCTAACTATTAAAATAGCCATGTACGAAAAGTGCACTTATACTCGAAACACTACAAATCTGCAATGTTCCAGGCTGCCCAGTGTTTTCAGAGAGCGTCGGTTGTTTTAAAGTGTAACTCCACTTAAGTGAGAAAATAAAATCATCCCCTGATCAGTTACATACATTCAAATGATTTTAGCAAAAACCATGGCAGTCTTTTTTTTTTTAATACTGAACTTCTTGAGTTCCATTCACATCCTGCATCCAGTCTAGTGTAGAAATAAGAGCAAAATTGCTTACATTTTTGGAGGAGTTCTGTACATAAGAAAATTGGGGGGGGGGGGGGGGGGTGCTGACTCTTAACACTAAGGAGGGTTTTATAATTAAAACATTGGCTTGTGAATACCTCAAACATATGTACTGGTGCAACAAATCCTGACCGTATTTTGCTTGAAAGGTTAGTTCACCCATAGGCGTGCGCACAGGGTGTGCCAGGTGTGCCTGGGCACACCCTAATCACCCTGAGCAGAACAGATTCCCCCTGCTGCCCTGGCTCCCCCTGCAGCGCTGCCGGCTTCCTTCTGCTTTTCTCCCACTTGCTGCTGCAGGGGGCACACACAGGGGGGTGTTTTAGAATGAGTGGGGGAAATATGTAATTTACCGGCCCCTTACCTTTCTGAATGAACACAGTGAGTGATTGGTACCATGTGTGTTTGAGCTTTGGATTGCACACCCTCATGCAATAGGCTGCGCACACCTGTGAGTTCACCCTTTCACAAAACATGAAAAAGAACCAACAGAAACCTCCCTGGTCTCGGCTGCACTTACCTCCTAGGATGAATATCTTTGGTTGCCCATGACAGCACCCTAGGCATTTAAAAGCAGTTCTCTTCTGCGTTCCCTTCTTTCTTGTGGGATGGCTCCAAGAAATTCCCTGATGAGTTCTCCATACCAAAGAGCCTCCGGACACTGTACTGCATGTTTCAGATGCCCCGACTGCTGCGCCAGCTGTGTGGGCAGCAGAAGATAATCAAGAAAGGAGATTGGTGCAGCGGGATCCTGGGGTGTAGAGAGGGTATAGTGCCCTGGTTCCCAGCCCGTGGCCGTATGCAGCCCTTTTTTCTGCAGCCTTCGAGGCCCTGCTCACTCATCTGCGTTTCCCTATTACCCTGGTTTAATGGTAGTCTAGCAATTCCATGCCATGTCTATGTCTCCTGTTCCCATTCTCTAACATCTCCTATAGTGTGCCCACAGTTTCTGACCATCTATTGCACCATGCCCATAGCCCTAAGGTCCCTCTTCTCTAAAAAGCTTGGCCAACCCTGGTGCAGTGAGTTAGTTCACCTTTTTATTTTTTTTTTTGTGGAAAGGTGATCTAACCCTTTAAAGTGGTTGTAAACCTCAGACAGAAATATGAACAAAGAATATCCCTCTATAGTGTGTACTTGTCTCATTCCAGAGCACTAAGTGTCATTTCTGTCTTCTGCCTTCTTCCTCTGCTATCAGCATGAGTCACATCTGACAAGTTTCCCGACACCAAGAGGAAAAAAAAGGTGATGGGGGAGGGAGCTCCTGCGCACAGCCTGTGATTGACAGCCTCAGCTCTGTTCCTGTGTGAAGGGGGCTGTGACCCTTCCCTCCAATCAGCTCTCAGTGCTCCCCTCACCAACCTCTGCAGAGTTTAATTTCAGCTCTCTGCCCTTTTTTTCCTTACAGCTCAGACAAGCTTTTTAAATTCTGTACTTTGAACAGATGTAGAGAAGAGAGTTCCGCAGATAAAAGGGTACAACTCATGGGGGGAGGATTTGTTTAATCTCTGTGTATCACCTGTGGCCAATCACTTCACAAGCTATATGCTAGGCCCCTTTCACACTGGGACTGCCTGAGTGTCAGCGGTAAACCGCCGCTAATTTATGGTGCCGCTATCCGGGCGGCAGCAGGGCACTTTTAAGCCCCCCACAAGGGGTTAAACGTGTTAAGAGTGCCGGCGTTCCCGGAGCGGTGTACAGCCGTTTCGGGAGCGCTGCCCATTCATTCCAATGGGCAGGGGCGGTGGAGGAGTGGTGTATCCACCGCTCCCCATATTCCACAAAATTCATGCTTGCAGGAGTTTAATTTTCCTCCCACAAGCGCACCACCCCGAGCCGCCCCAGTGTGAAAGGACACTCTGGGTATAATGGGGAGACGCTTTGCAGGTGCTATTTTTTAGCTAAATAGCGCCTGTAAAGCGTCCCAGTGTGAAAGGGGCCTTTGGGTTTACAACCACTTTAACTCCATTTTCTAGGCTTGCCAGCGCCATCTAGTGGCAATGGTACAGTATTTTCTCCTGAAATATCTCATTCAGGAAAAATACAGCATCATCGCCCCTACATGGTGCTGACTGACATAAGAAATAAACCTATTAGGCATATTATGGTGAACATCAGTTCTGCTTGTGTGAATGATTGTCACATTCACAACAAATCTATTATACTTAGATTCCTAAATTATATCCATAAAAAGCTTGTATAGCTGTTATATATGTTAAAGTGGCTGTAAAGGCAGAAGGTTATTTGTCTTAAAGCGGAGGCCCGCCGCCTGCCGCTGCTCCTTTAAATATTGAAAGTCAGCAGCTACACATACAGTAGCTGCTGACTTATAACATTAGGACACTTACCTGTCCTGGAGTCCAGCGACGTCGGCACAGCCCGCGATCTTCGGATCGGCAGGACGAGTGCTGCCGTCGCCATTGAGGGTAAGGGAACCCGGATGTGTAGCCGTTTGGCTTCACGGCCGGGCCCCTACTGTGCATGCGCAAGCCGCCGCTGTGATTTCTCATTGGCGGCAGCGGAGGAGGGAGCCGGGCTGCTGATGGCCCGCGGCCCGGGCCTCCGGATATAGGGAAGAGGACACCTGTCAAAAAATGTGCCAAATGTGACACCTGAGGGGGGGAGGAATCCGACCAGCGGAAGTTCCACTTTTATGTGGAACTCCCCTTTAATGCATTTTATGCATGAAGATAAAAAAATGTTCCGTGTGTGGCAGCACCCCCTAATACTTACCTGAGCCCCATCTCTCTCCAGTGATGTCCACGAATGTCTAAGCCACCCGGGATACTCCTCCTGATTGGCTGAAACACAGCAGCCGCGCCATTGGCTCCGGTGGGTGTCAGTCAGCAAATCAGGGGAGAGAGGGGGCGGGGCTCCGTGTCTGAATGGATACATGGAGCTATGACTTGGCTCGGGTGCCCCCATAGGAAGCTGCTGGCTGTTGGGGCACTCAATGGGAGGGAGGGGCCAGGAGCAGCAAAGAGGGACCCGAGAAGAGGAGGATCCGGGCTGCTCTGTGCAAATTAACTGCACAGAGGAGGTAAGTTTGTTATTTAAAAAATAAACTTTACAATCAATTTAATTTTAGCAATGGTGGAGTTATCCTTGTAATGGGTTTTTCAGATACTTTGTTGCCTTCTATGAGACCTCCCTTTTCCGTCAAGCTTGTCTATCCTCCAGTTGCGCCTGTTATATGTGGGGGGGGGTATTAAACAAACCTGCTCCCTGGATACAATGCGGAAAGCACAGAACTGAACAAGATCAATATATACCTCTAATGAAGGTTATAAAGACATGGCTGAAAAGCACAGGAAAAAAAAACAATGCTGAAAACAAAAAGTCGCAGGACTGTATGTACAAGCCAACAGAAAGAAGCCATCAAAAAGCGGCTTACGCCTCCATTTCCCCCAATTGTGCACCAGGTGATGTGAATTTTTTTTTTCCCGGGCGCGCCACACCAGCCTTCGGGCGTTCTGGGAGCCCTCGCCCCACCGCAGTCCTCGCTTAGAACATCACAAACCTCAAATCGCTATGATATCTACAGGACAACCTTACCCTCTACCTACATTGACTCATCATAAGTGCATTGCGACACTCGGATTTCCAATTTATGAACCTCAACAATAGAAAAAGGAAAAAAAACAAAAAAACTTGGCAAGCTATGCGAGATATTCGCTATTCTGGAATGGCGTTGTTTACAGAGAACTTGCTATTGTATAGGAAACAAAAGCCTTAAATGATCTCGGTCGGCTCCGACCAACGTATTTAAAACATTCAACTAGTCAGGTTCCCTTCTTATACGACTCTACAATGATCTGTAATAAGTATGTGTATAAATAAATATGTTTAATGGTGTTGTCATTATTAAGAATTGATTGCGTTGTTTTACTGGGTGTGGCTTTTCTCTGCAGGAATTGGAGCGTTATTATTTATTGCGGCTTTTGTATAGTGCCAACAAATACCCCCAAGGAGCTTACAATCTAAGGCCCCTAATCAAACATGCATACCCGCTTGCTGCCCGCCATGTACTGCGGATGAGTGGCCACTGTAGGCAAAGTGAGATACCCATACGTCACTGCCTACTTCCAGGTTTAGGGCATCTTTCACACTGCTCTGCAGCAAAATCGCTTATACGTTTTTAGCGCAATGTTTCTGTTTCATATGCGTTTTTGAGTTGCCTGCACCTGTGAAAAATGGACATGTGACTCAAAAATTCCTATACGCACGCACTCACACGTATTAATTAAAGTCAATATACACATTTTTTTTTTTTTTTTTTTAACCAGAGACATGTAGCCAAATACATTTTGGCCTAAATTTATGACGGAACTTGATTATTATTTTTTTATTATTATTTAAAAGGTTTTATAGCAGAAAGTAAAAAAAAAATTGAGTTTTCAAAACGTTTGGCCTTTTTTTTTTTTTTTTAATTCATATCACAAAATAATAAAAAAAAAAAAACTTTTGTAATTAAATACCACCAAAAGAAAGCTCCATTTGTGTGAACAAAATGATATAAATTTTGTTTGGGTATAGTCAGGGGTGTAACGATAGAGGCAGCAAGGGTTGCAATTGCAACCGGGCCCCAGGGTCCAGGGGGGCCCGTGTGCCTCCCTCGTATACCTGAATAGGAGGGATGGTAAGGGTGGCATTTAGAGGACCCAATCGCCTCCATTTTCCTCTATCCAGTTTACTTGTCTTCTGCTAATCTCAGGGTCCCTGTGTGCTTCCCTGAGCGGGGGGGGGGGGGGGGGGGGGGGGGGGGGGGGGGGGGGGGGGGGGGGGGGGGGGGGGGGGGGGGGGGGGGGGGGGGGGGGGGGGGGGGGGGGGGGGGGGGGGGG
>BLSH010377128.1:370589-402807 GCA_018402905.1 Glandirana rugosa
CTGGTCCCTTTTTTGCAAAATTTATAACATAGGGAGCGAGAGGGTCGTCGGCCGCGAGAGGAGAAGGAGAAGGTCACGTAGGAGTGTACGTAACCTTACGTCCTGACGACCAGGACGTAACATGCACTACTGCAGTTTCGACTTTGGCGAACGACCTATCCGTCAACACCCCCTGGTCAGTGTGTCTCTTCTCCTCGAACACCCTCACTCTCAATTCCATTAAATTACACGAAAATGGGATCTGGTCCCACAGTTTGAGGTAAAGTAACGCCCAACGTAGTCGTCAAACCAATTGAATGAACTCTGCACTCTCTACGTAGCGCACTCCTGAACTCTGCGCTCTGTACGTAGCGCACTCCTGAACTCTGCGCTCTGTACATAGCGCACTCCTGAACTCTGCGCTCTGTACATAGCCGAACCCCAAATACAATCAGCCCTTTGAAGTTAACCAAACTGCTGATGCAACCCGCAATGAAATGGAGTTTGACACCCTGGTCTAGGGTAAAAGCACATTAAATTACCTTAACTCTCACTCCCACAAGCTCCTCTTCTCTGTGTGACTGGTCCCCCACAACTGCCTATCCAGCAAGCGGTTTCAGCTTTGACGTCATCACGTACAATGCAGGACCAGCAGTCCTGCATTCCAATGCATGTGAGGATGCACTGGAAGAGGAAGAGGAGAGCGCCGGCTGCTGGGAGAGCGAGGGATACAATATTTAAAACGTTTTTTCCCTGGTCGCCTAGATAAAAATGAGCATTTAACCCTTGCTTCACAGAGGCCCCCCCACTGCTAGTATAGTTTTTCAGATTCCGAGAGTTCGGCTTTGTATTAAAACAACCCCTGTTTACTCTGCCATAAAGTGCTTGTTCAGGCACTTCCTATCATATGGTGACAACACTTTTTCCCTGTCACCCAGTGCACCTGCATTGTCACCCTATCACACCGGCTTTTGATAGTTTACAAGTGGCTGTGCCACATTATGCAAGGCATGGACCACTGTTGTCACCATCCGTGAACCCAAATGCCATGCAGCCATCACTGGAGTACATGTAGGCAGGATGTGGCAGCAAAGAGGCTACAGAAGATTTTTGTAAAATAAAAATGAAAATATGATACACTGTGAAATATGGGGTGTCCTTCAATATACCTCTTTCCACTCATTCACACAGAAGATCCGATACGAATCATTTCCATATTTTCCAATTCCGTGGAGTTCAATCGGATAACGCCACTTATTTGTGAGATACTCTTCTGCAGAACAAAAGAAAGCACAATCATTAAAGTGTTACTAAACCTAGGAGCCTGCAGTCACTATATCTGATCTCCCACACTACACAGAACATGGAAATGCAATTATTTTAGTGAATATAAACTGCTAAATACCCTTTCTCACCAGCAGTATATAGCAGTCTTGTGATTTCTATCAGTGTCTAGTTAAAGCTTGTAGGAGGAGATTTCATTCTCCTATGACTGTCCTATGAGGCTGCAGGACCCCTGACCCTCTGTCTGGACAGTGCTGATTGGACCTATGCTGGTCACATGCACCCTCCCAAGAAAAAAAAAAAAACGCTCTAGCAATACACACAAAACTGAGCATGTGCAGAGTGACTCCAAGGCTCTGTTTTATCAGGAGATGGATTGGGGACAGTGGAAGAAGGGGAGGATCAGAAAAGACAGGATCAAACAGCCTTTTTTACACAATGTGGAGGATTAACCCCTTACATTCCATAGTGAGTATAACAAGCATGCTATGCTGCATATACAGACTGATTTTCCTGTTGTGGGTTTAGTAACAGTTAATATATATTCTATGATTATGGAGTAAAAAGCAGAAATTTGTTCTTCCTATATTTTCCTTCCCTGGATCCTCCCCTCCCCCCTCACCAGCAAGGAAATCTGAAGTATGGGCTCCTGTGCCTCCATCCCCCTCCTTGTACCCAAGCTGCATGCATACCTGAGAACCTCACAATGGTTTTTGCTCGTAGTTCATAGAGTCCCAGAGGTTGCAGCATGTCTGCCATGTCCTTCCAGTCCGCCATGCGGGCGACTTCCGCTCTGGGGTACTTCTCCAGGAAGCTCCACAGCACCGGAATCGCCATCTTCCCTGTAGAAGTCAGTAGAGTTAAAGCGAATACAACATTAAATGTAAGCAGTTTAAGTACCTGAATTAGCCTTGGCATCAACCTCTTGCAATGCCCTGTGCAGCAAAGCTCAGGCTGGGAGAGGGAAAAGGAGAACTGAGATATAATTAGGTGTGGTGCTGAATTTGGGTGAATTCACACTACAACGTAGACCTGACAGAGCACTTTACCTCTCCGGGAGCTCTCTGTTGTTGGCTGCGGTAGGGGGCAGTGTAGTGTGCGATTTGGCGCATCACACAGGACTGGATGGAAAGAAATAGAAATCAAGGGGTAATGGGGTGTGCTGCAGGGTCCAATGATGCCAGCTGCTGGGGGATCTATTGTTGCTAGTATGTCAATTGTTGCTGGGAGGGATCTACTGTTGAGGTAGAGGTCTATTGTTGTTGGCTACTGGAGGGTCTATTAATGCTGGGGGATATACTGTTGCAGGGGGGATTTATTGTTGAGGGTGGGTCTGTTGTTGCTGGAAGGGTCAATGGTTGCCGATCTACTGTTGAGGGAGAGGTCTATTGTTGCTGGCTGCTGGAGGTCTATTAATACTGGCTGCTGGAAGGTCTATTGTTGCTGCTGGGGGTCTACTGTTCGTTCCTGCGAGGTGGTATTTTGTTGCAAGTGGTCTATTGTTGCTGCGGTAGGGGGCAGTGGGGTGTGCGATTCAACGCACCACACAGCTCCCACTTTTTTTTTTTTTTCTTTTTAGTTCTGTACAAACTCTTGAAGAGTACCAAACGTACGCTTCATTCATGGCAATGTACCGCAGCACGAAGTGCTTCCGTACATTGCCAAGTGACTCAGCACGGTGCGCTGTGATAAAATGCAGCACGTCTGCATTTTGGTGCAGCACGCTGTAACGTAGCCCGAGGCTGCGTTGCTGTAGGAATCAGACACATAGGGGTGGATTTACTAAAGGCAAATAGGCTGTGCACTTTGCAAAGTGCAGTTGCTCCAGAGCTGAGTAAATGAGCAGAAGCTCTGCTGACTTCCATCATCCAATCATGTGCAAGCAAACTTTTTTTTTTTTTTTTGTTCTTGCATGTGATTGGGTGTTCTTTGCAAAGTGAAGCTTTACCTTGATTACTAAATTCTGGAGCAACTGCACTTGCAGAGTGCTCAGTCTACTTGCCTTTAGTAAATCCACAGTGTCACCACAGTATGTGTGAGATCACCCTTTAAATGTACTGACAGGAATAGAGGGCAGAAGGATGACCTCCTCAGTCTGCTGCTACTCGTTCACTGTCCAATCAGCAAGTTTGGGATAAAAGGAAGGAGGGGACGAGGACACTGTAGGGTTGATTTACTAAAGCTGGAGAGTGCAAAATCTGGTGCAGCTGTGCACGGTATCCAATCAGCATCTCACTTCAGCTTGTTCAATTAATCTCTGGCAAAGAAACCTGGAAGCTGATTGGTTTCTGTGTAGAACTGCACCAGATTTTGCACTCTCCAGCTTTAGTATATCAACCCCTGTATCTCTTCTTCAGTCTATAAATGTAATGCACAAAAGGGTGGCCTTTTGGCTGTGCAGATAGCTGTATTAATCTTAGGACTGGATGGACAGAAATAAAAGTCAAGGGGTAGTTGGGTGTGCTGCAGGGTCCAATGATGCCAGCCGCTGGGGGATCGATTGTTGCCGGGGGGAGGTCTTATGTTGCTAGTGTATCAGTTGTTGCTGGGAGGGATCTATTGTTGCTGGCTGTTGGAGGGTTTGTGGATGCTGGCTGCTGGGGAATATATTGTTGCTGGGGGTGATTTATTGTTGAGTGTGGGTCTATTGTTGCTGGAGGGGTCTCATGTTGCTGGTGGTCAATTATTGCTGGGAGTGATCTACTGTTGAGGAGAGGTCTAGTGTTGCTGGCTGCTGGAAGCCTATTAATCCTGGCTGCTGGGAGATCTACTGTTGCTGGTGGGGTCTATTGTTCCTGGGGTGGGTCTTTTGCTGCGAGGTGGTATTTTGTTGCAAGTGGTCTATTGTTGCTGTGGGTGTCTATTATTGTGGGGGAATCTAGGTTTGCTTGGGGGGGGGGGGGCTATGTTGTTGGCTGCGTGGGATCCATTTTACTGTTTTTCTTATTATAACTACCAAATTCTATACAGATTGATTATAACCACAAAATTATACTTGGTTATGCTTTCTCTAAACAAGGGACGGTGCTTGGTGGTGGGAAGGGGGGGGCGAAGACAAGGGACGGTGCTTGGAGGTGGGTAGGGGGGTGGAGACAAGGGACGGTGCTTGGAGGTGGGTAGGGGGCGGAGACAAGGGACAGTGCTTGGAGGTGGGTAGGGGGCGGAGACAAGGGATGGTGCTTGGAGGTGGGTAGGGGGCGGAGACAAGGGACGGTGCTTGGAGGTGGGTAGGGGGCGGAGACAAGGGACGGTGCTTGGAGGTGGGTAGGGCGGCGGAGACAAGGGAGGGTGATTGGAGGTGGATGTATAAAGATATAAGTATTTCCTGCTCTAAAAGTATACAAACAACATGTACTCTTTAATATAAAACTCTTTTAGCTAAAATCTTAAATAATAGTTTGGAGCTTCTTTCTTTATTATAATCCCACAATCAGCTCCAGTGTTGTCATAGGAAACAAACATCTTTAGACATCCCCTTTACCCTTTTAAATATGCAACTAATCACAAAGATGGAACACCTAGTGCAGTAAACCTGAGGGCATAGCTGGGGATGCCACATTATATTCCATTACTTTTTTAGGATTTTTTTTATTTCAATATAGTTTTATTATCTTTTCATCAGCTAAAAAAAAAGGACATGTTTCCAAAAAACAAAGCTTGCTAGACGACTTCAAACAGCACACACGTATCACAAAAGAGGGGGGGGGGGGTGTTAAAACATTGTGCAACAAAAGAGGTAGGGGTGATCTGAGGTGTGAAGGTGCAGGAATTGGGATGATCCGAGGTGCCAAGGTGCAGGAATTGGGGTGATCTGAGATATGTAGGTGCAGGAATTGGGGTGATCTGAGGTGTGAAGGTGCAGGAATTGGGGTGATCTGAGGTGTGAAGCTGCAGGAATTGGGGTGATCTGAGATATGTAGGTGCAGGAATTGGGGTGATCTGAGGTGTGAAGATGCAGGAATTGGGGGTGATCTGAGGGGTGAAGGTGCAGGAATTGGGGTGGTCTGACATCTGAGGTATGTAGGTGCAGGAATTGGGGTGATCTGAGGTGTGAAGGTGCAGGAATTGGGGTGATCTGAGGTGTGAAGGTGCAGGAATTGGGGTGATCTGAGATATGTAGGTGCAGGAATCGGGGTGATTTGAGGGGTGAAGGTGCAGGAATCGGGGTGATCTGAGGTGTGAAGGTGCAGGAATTTGGTTGATCTGTGGTGTGAAGATGCAGGAATTGGGGTGATCTGAGGTGTGAAGATGCAGGAATTGGGGTGATCTGAGGTGTGAAGGCACAGGAATTGGGGTGATCTGAGGTGTAAAGGTGTAGGAATTGGGTTGATCTGAGGGGTGAAGGTGCAGGAATTGGGGTGATCTGAGGTATGAATGTGCAGGAATTGGGTTGATCTGTGGTGTGAAGATGCAGGAATTGGGGTGATCTGTGGTGTGAAGATGCAGGAATTGGGGTGATCTGAGGTGTGAAGGTGCAGGAATTGGGTTGATCTGAGGTGTGAAGGTGCAGGAATTGGGTTGATCTGAGGTGTGAAGGTGCAGGAATCGGGTTGATCTGTGGTGTGAAGGTGCAGGAATTGGGTTGATCTGAGGTGTGAAGGTGCAGGAATCGGGTTGATCTGTGGTGTGAAGGTGCAGGAATTGGGGTGATCTGTGGTGTGGAGATGCAGGAATTGGGTTGATCTGAGGTGTGAAGGTGCAGGAATTGGGGTGATCTGAGGGGTGAAGGTGCAGGAATTGGGGGTGATCTGAGGTGTGAAGGTGCAGGAATTGGGGTGATCTGAGGGGTGAAGGTGCAGGAATCAGGGTGATCAGAGGTATGAAGGTGCAGGAATCGGGGTGATCTATGTGAGATACAAACAAAATCCATGTTTTACTCACCGGAGGTCTTATTTAGGAAGATGGTGGCAATGAGAAGCTTCCATGGGTCATGGAAAAGAGTTTCCTGAACCAAGTTAAAGGGTGAGCGAGGAGGAGTCCATTTGGAAAAAGCTTTTCGTCTTGGGGGTTCCGGAGCTGCAAAAAGAGAACAAAATACATCAGTAAAACAACGAAAAAAAGTCACATGACATTACTCTTTAGTCTGAACGGAGATTGTGTGAAAAATGAGTAAACTATAAAAATCTTCAACATGGTGCATCTACCATCCTGCAGAAAGGCCCCGGTCACATCATACACACCCACACACAGATGTATTGTTCTCTGCATTTAAAGGGAATTTGTAGTATTTTTTACTGTGTTTTACACATATATATTAATGTAAGCAGTTTAAGAGTTTAAACCTTTCGCTGCCATGGATGTATGGCATATGTTGGCAACGGTGGTGGGGGGGGGGGAGAATAAAAAAAAATAAAAAAATCAGTGAATGGGTTAATGGGAATTTGCAGTATTTTATTTAGTGAATATAAGCAGTGTACAGTAAGTTTGTGCTTTTTAGTGCAATTTATTTAGCTTTGTCTTTTGTTTTGGCACAGTCTCCGTTCCGTACATTATACCTTTTAGGTATTGTAGTCTACTACCTCATATACCTTTTTTTTTTTTCTACACAGACTAGGCTTTTGTTTTTTTGGTAGCAAATTGAACACATATTTTTATTTCCTACTTTTGTTTTATTGTAAATAAATAGTCAAAAATGAAGAACCAAAAAATGCAATTTCCTATGATTTTTTCCCATTGCAAGTTTTATGCAACTTTTGGATCCCATGTGGCCCATAACAATGAAAATAGTACACATCAGTTAGCGCTTGCAGCCATTGGCTGCCAGTTCTGATCAGATGCTGTTTTTCTAACATGCCTGTTTGACAGAAGCCGGCCGTGAGACAAGGTTCTGTCAGACAGGAAGCTGTACAAACAGTCAGCCGGTTTCCAAAGAATGGACCGTTTTCGGACAATTTTCGGCCCATGTGTACCCGGCAGAAACCCTAAGTCGTATTAGAGGTTCCCTTTTTTTTTTTTTTCTTTGAAGTAGTAGCAGTCTGAAAATGCTTTGATTGAAGGGACAGTGTGACTCTTCTCCTCTGACTGTGATGCTTGAGTTCATTGTGGAGCTAGAAACGCAGAAAAGAAACTGCAACAAATACGGCGTTATCAGATGAGACGCATAGAAGGATTAGCGTGTAGCAAACGAACAGCAAGATATAGCGTGAAGTGCAGCAATCAGGATCGCTTCAACCAGGATGCAGAAAGGAAGCACAACTCTGGTGCCATTTAAACTCCTGTGCTGTGCACCACCATGACCTGGTAGCTTCCCTGTTGCCAAGCAAAGAAAGACGCCCCTATCAGCTACATCAGTGAAAGAGGAATAGGACGCCCTCAGCGCATGCACAGAGCAGAACCTGCAAAACCACAATTGCTCTTTATAGGACTTTAAAGACAACTTCTAACCATATTTTGGTTAGAAGTTGCCTTCAAAGTCCTATAAAGAGCAATTGTGGCTCTCAGACATTTATAACATATCTATACCAGATGTCAATTCACAGGATATAGATGATTGTCACCATACCTGTACTGTACACATTTATGATAACTGTTGAATGTCATGTTCACCGTCTCTTTTACTTTTTTCAATATGTTATGACTTGTGAAATATTGAATAAAAATTTCAATTCTAAAAAAAAAAAAGAACAGCAATTGTGATTTTCCAGATATAATTAATAGGAATGGTGGCAACCACGCCCAGGGTCACAGACAATAATTGGAACCTGCAAACTGCAAGATCCTGTTGGCTCTAAAGCTCAGACATCAGCGTATGCTTAGACAATGTGAAAAGGTCTAGTAATGCAACCCATACAGCAGGAAAAGCTCTTTGAGGCAAAGTGAAGAGAAAAAAAAAAAAAAGACATACCAAACCAAAGAAAAGCAAAATCTGCCAAGAAAAATCACAAAATCAGTGGGAAACCTGTCAAATGCTTACTCAGCAACCATAATATATTGACAGTTTATGCCCCTAAAATAAACCCTGGCATTGAGGGGTTCCTCAATATGGCAGATTTACCAGTTAAGATGCCTGCGGGTCATCCACCTTGGGGGGCTAAACCTGAGTGGGATATGGTAGGCAGTTCTTGATATGGTGATACGATGAATGTAGAGCGAGGAGAAAACGAGAACACGGCACAGTGGTGTAGTGGATAGCACTTTCGCCTGGCAGCAAAAGGGTCGCTGGTTCGAATCCCAACCACGACACTACCTGCCTGGAGTTTGCATGTTCTCCCTGTGCCTGCGTGGGTTTCCTCCGGGTACTCCGGTTTCCTCCCACACTCCAAAGACATGCTGGTAGGTTAATTGGCTCCTGTCTTAATTGGCCATAGTATATGTATGAATGTGAGTTAGGGACCTTAGATTGTAAGCTCCTTGAGAGTAGGGACTGATGTGAATGTACAATGTATATGTATGTAAAGCGCTGCGTAAATTGAGGGCGCTATACAAGTACCTTAAATAAATGAATAAATAAACACTGGAGGGGTATGTGTGTTCTTTTACAGGACTAGTTGAGGTAGTCCTGTGGGGTCAAGAGAGCTGAGTTGACCCCTAGGAATTGATTTACTAAAAGCAAATCGACTGTTCACTTTGCAAGGAAAGTTGTACTTTACAAGACAATTTGCCTCCGATCTTAGTGAATGGGGTGGAGCTCAACTAAATCATCCCTACAGTATAGTATTGTGTCATGAGGAGTTTTAGGAAATATATGTATATATCCCCCCTTCTCACCCATGGTTCCATGGAACCCCAGGGTTCCTTTAAATGTTGCTGGCGGTTCTTTGAGCAAAGAGCAATGGCTGCCTCTCAGATAAATTTCCAATGCCACCAATGATCTTTTAACTATCCGTAAGAGGGGAGTTTTTTTTTTGTTAAACAGGTTGAGAAATGCTGGTATATATACATTTATATTATTTCTTTATTCAGAATATTGGGAATTCGTTTTATTTCACAACTTAGACTTCTAACATTCACCGCCACCACCACCGCCGACAGTGACTGTCTTCAACATGAAATTTTAAGTCACCCCAAATGCAAAACAAACACAAAAGAGAATTGTGCGAAAACTATTTTAATCTCTGCATTTTTCACAGAAGCCATAGCTTTTGGAAAATACAACTTTTTTCCTTAAAAAAAATCATAAAAGTTTACAGTAGCATTTTCTGATTAATCTATTAACAATAATGGTGACCTTTCTTCTAGTTCATTGGAATCTTGAATATTTGAGTTCAGTGGCCTGCAAGTGGGGAATGGTCAGAAGAGGGTACAGGAGATTAGCCTAGTTTGACCAGTTTTAACGGGTGAGGAGCTTTGCTCCTCAAAGGGTGAAGGACAACTGGGCTGGGAGCATAAAGTAGGAGTCAGGGGTGTGCTGGATCTGGGTGGTATTTGAACCTCAGAAGTTGACTGGTCAAGGAGACTGTGTTGAACTGGAGGTTGTGGTGGAGCATGAACAAGATAAGGTGGTGGAGAGCAGAGCTGGCGATAACAGGATTGACGGTTGTAGGGGTAATCATAGAGGCGACAGGGTAGGGCATCTGACGACAGATAAGAAGTAATGAGATTGAGTATATCATGTCTCACGTCTACAGCTCTATCCTCAGATATTTTATCTAGGAGTGGAACCATCGAGACTGCAAAATGGTACATTGGACTTTGTTCTTTCTGCCTCTGCTCTATGAATGTGTTAAGAGCCAACAGCAGCTGGTTCTCTACTTCACGATGGCGACTTTGGCTTGAGGGACTACAAGAAGGCAGTGGTCTGAGTCTCCCTGATGGCTGTGACGTGAAAGGACCAGCCACTCCTGACTCTGACTCCTCTGTTGTCGGAGAGTTGGTGTTATCAGACACCATAGGGCTTGATGGACATAGCTGGTTACGTTCACTTGTTGCCTCTGCTTCATCAGGATCTACACGTGAAGGATCTTGCTCCTCTTCATCAAAGTTGCTTTCCATTCTAGAAAATAAATATATATCATAAAAAAAAAGAGAGCCTTTCTGAACATAGAGCAGACATTATAAACATAATAAAATTAAAGTAGAACCATAAGCAAAACTTTTTTTTTTATTTTGGATAGAGCAAAGGAGAGTTATAACCCGTTCAGATTTTTTTTTTTTTCACCATCCATGTTTAATTTTGGAGATTTCCCTTCACTTCCTGTCCCATAACCAAACAGGATATGAGAGGAAATCTCTGCAAATTAAGGGAATTCCTTGGCAATGTCCCATAACTATTTCTGGCTTGGTGGCTCCTATCTTCAGAATAGAGGGGTCGCCATGGGTGCCAAATTCGCCCCCCCTATTGGCAAACTTGTTTATGGCCAAGTGGGAGGAGGACTTCATCTACACAAATAGAAGGCCAGAATTGGTTGTTTAGGGAAGGTACACAGTCAGGTCCATAAATATTGGGACATCGACACAATTCTAATCTTTTTGGCTCTATACACCACCACAATGGATTTGAAATGAAATGAACAAGATGTGCTTTAATTTGAAGGTATTTACATCCAAATCAGGTGAACGGTGTAGGAATTACAACAGTTTGTATATGTGCCTCCCACTTTTTAAGGGACCAAAAGTAATGGGACAGATTAACAATCATAAATCACTTTTTTAATACTTGGTTGCAAATCCTTTGCAGTCAATTACAGCCTGAAGTCTGGAAGGCATAGACATCACCAGACGCTGGGTTTCATCCCTGGTGATGCTCTGCCAGGCCTCTACTGCAACTGTCTTCAGTTCCTGCTTGTTCTTGGGGTATTTTCCCTTCAGTTTTGTCTTCAGCAAGTGAAATGCATGCTCAATCGGATTCAGGTCAGGTGATTGACTTGGCCATTGCATAACATTCTACTTCTTTCCCTTAAAAAACTCTTTGGTTGCTTTCGCAGTATGCTTCGGGTCATTGTCCATCTGCACTGTGAAGCGCCGTCCAATGAGTTGTGAAGGATTTGACTGAATATGAGCCGATAATATTGCCCGAAACACTTCAGAATTCATCCTGCTGCTTTTGTCCGCAGTCACATCATCAATAAATACAAGAGAACCAGTTCCATTGGCAGCCATACATGCCCACGCCATGACACTACCACCACCATGCTTCACTGATGAGGTGGTATGCTTTGGATCATGAGCAGTTCCTTTCCTTCTCCATACTCTTCTCTTCCCATCACTCTGGTACAAGTTGATCTTGGTCTCATCTGTCCATAGGATGTTGTTCTAGAACTGTGAAGGCTTTTTTAGATGTTGTTTGCCAAACTCTAATCTGGCATTCCTGTTTTTGGAGGCTCACCAATGGTTTACATCTTGTGGTGAACCCTCTGTATTAACTCTGGTGAAGTCTTCTCTTGATTGTTGACTTTGACACACATACACCTACCTCCTGGAGAGCGTTCTTGATCTGGCCAACTATTGTGAAGGGTGTTTTCTTCAACAGGAAAGGAATTCTTCGGTCATCCACCACATTTGTTTTCCGTGTTCTTCCGGGTCTTTTGGTGTTGCTGAGCTCACCGGTGCATTCTTTCTTTTTAAGGATGTTCCAAACAGTTGATTTTGCCACACCAAATGTTTTTGCTATCTCTCTGATGGGTTTGTTTTGTTTTTTCAGCCTAATGATGGCTTGCTACGCTGATAGTGACAGCTCTTTGGATCTCATATTGAGAGTTATCAGCAACAGATTCCACATGCAAATAGCACACTTGAAATTAACTCTGGACCTTTTATCTGCTCCTTGTAAATGGGATAATGAGGGAATAACACACACCTGGCCATGGAATAGCTGAGCATCCAATTGTCCCATTACTTTTGGTCCCTTAAAAAGTGGGAGGCACATATACAAACTGTTGTAATTCCTACACCGTTCACCTGATTTGGATGTAAATGCCCTCAAATTAAAGCTGAAAGTCTGCAGTTAAAGCACATCTTATTCGTTTCATTTCAAATCCATTGTGGTGGTGTATAGAGCCAAAAAGATTAGAATTGTGTCGATGTCCCAATATTTATTGACCTGACTGTAAATCCTCTTCCGATGGGATGGCGACATGCAATTGATCTGTCTCTTTATTGAACAATGCAACGATCTTTGGGTATTGCCTAATATTTGAGGCCAGTACTTATAAGAATCATTTTCTGGATTTGAACATTGAAGTAAGGGATGGCACTCTGATTACCTCCACTTTTTTAAAGACACTTATTGGAACAGCTATATAGGTCAAGAGAGTTTCACCATCCCTCTTGGTTGAGGTCAGTTCCTAAAAGCCAGTTTATTTGCTTAAGGCGGAATTGTACTATGAAAAATTACTATTGGAAACAACCTATGACACTTAAAGCCAGATTAGTTGATAAGGGGTACACAGAAGAAGAGTTGGATAAGCTCATCTCCGATGTGGGCAACATAGATAGAGATGTTGTCCTGGGTGGTGCCACTAATAAAAATGGCACTGCTAAAGATTTCAGCTTTTCCTTTGTCACAACATAGTCTTATCAGTACTATGACATTAAAAAGATTATGTTGAGACTTTGGAAAGTGTTGAAGAATAATAGACTGTTGGGATCCAATATTCCAAATTTCCCACAAATCATCTTTGGGGGGGTATCACCCTTGCACCGAATATCCTAGGTGCTCCTAATAAGACTAAAGACTAGACTTTTCCAAGATTTGAACATGTATGTATTCATGTATCCATTTCCGGCCGTTGGAACGCATCTGTGAAGACAGCTGGCTTCTGGTTGTTTACCTCCGGTTTTACGGAGTTCCGTTTTTCACATTATATTACCAAAAGTAATGGAACGCCTGCCTTTACACGTACATGAACTTTAATGGCATCCCAGTCTTAGTCCGGGGTTCAATATTGAGTTGGCCCACCCTTTGCAGCTATAACAGCTTCAACTCTTCTGGGAAGGCTGTCCACAAGGTTTAGGAGTGTCTATGGGAATGTTTTACCATTCTTCCAGAAGAGCATTTGTGAGGTCAGGTGCTGATGTTGGACAAGAAGGCCTGGCTCACAGTCTCCGCTCTAATTCATCCCAAAGGTGTTCTATTGGGTTGAGGCCAGGACTCTGTGCAGGCCAGTCAAGTTCCTGCACCCCAAACTCGCTCATCCATGTCTTTATGGACCTTGTTTTGTGCACTGGTGTGCAGTCATGTTGGAACAGGAAGGGGCCATCCCCAAACTGTCTCACAAGGTTGGAAGCATGAAATTGTCCAAAATGTCTTGGTATGCTGATGCCTTAAGAGTTCCCATCACCGGAACTAAGGGGCCAAGCCCAACCCCTGAAAAAGAACCCAACACCATAACCCCCCCTCCACCAAATGATGTATACCAGTACACACAGCAAGGTCCATAAAGACATGGATAAGCAGGTTTGTGTTGGAGGAACTTGCCCGCACAGAGTCCTGACCTCAACCTGATAGAACACTTTTAGGATGAATTAGAACGGAGACTGCGAGCCAGGCCTTCTCATCCAACATCATTGCCTGACCTCACAAATACACTTCTGGATCAAACATTCCCATAGACACTCCTAAACCTGGTGGGCAGCCTACCCAGAAGAGTTGAAGCTGTTATAGCTGCAAAGGGTGGGTCAACTCAATATTGAACCCTACGGACTAAGACTGGAATGCCATTAAAGTTCATGTGCGTGTAAAGGCAGGCGTCCCAATACTTTTGTTCATATAGTGTATATATGGGCATGCTTGTGTCAGTAGGGCACGCCTCTGATGATGTCTACTGGATAACTAAATGCGTTAGGCGGGACCTAACAGATGACACAAGTACACTACAAGCCACGGCCTCTTTAATTGTTCCTATTTTGAGGCTTGTTTATATTCGATGTTTGTAAGTACAATTTTAATAAAGAAATTGCAATTTATGAACGTGCTTCACTATGCAACCTTTTACTGTATGTCTATTATACTGCTGAGCGCCATGTGATCGGGGGGCTGAGTGCGTACATGATCATGATACTGGTTGCATGAATTGGGGGTTCTTATACAGTGCTTCTAGGAAGTAGTCACAGCGCTTAACTTTTTCCACATTTTGTTATGTTACAGCCTTATTCCAAAATTGATTAAATTAATTATTATCTTCAAAATTTTACAAATACCCCATATTGACAACATGAAAAAAAATTAAAATTATAGTATAACCTGCGCAACAGATAAACCTTATATGAATAAATGAGTGTTTGAAGTGAAGCTGCTGGTGTAAATTCACAATGTGAACGAATGATGATAGTGCATATAAATAACCCGCGCTCACACTATATGGATGGAATGAATTTTTAAACAATTAGGTTGGTGCTACACCTGCATCAGACCACCAGATATCAGGCATACACATACATGGCCAACCCCAACATTTAAATGATCATTGAGGCTTTATACTATATATATAGCCCTGTAACAGCCCATGTGTATACAATATGATCAATTAGTATAGCAAACAAATGTGTGAATCAATAAAATGCTAAATATTTAAGGAAAAAAGTCCAACAGGGTGAATCCAAAAAGTGAAATAGTGTTCTTATAAGTGCCAATAAACAGTGTTGCTTGTTCAGATAAGTGTGCCAGATCCTTCACCTTTACACCCAGTGAGAATTCCTACTCACCAGATGGTGTGGATTCCTATTACGGGAATCAAATGGACCAAAATTGTGCCGTGTTCTCCACCGACTTCCCTGGGACAAGAGTCCAAACCCTTGGATACACCGTCAATGTAGGGTAATGCTCACCCCCCACATAGGGGCGGGAGTAGAAAGAGAGTGGAGCCTTTTCCACCTTATATGGGCCTGTCCGGTAATTCAGAGATATTGGAAACAGATAGTTGACTTCCTACATGATGTCATGGGTTCCCCATTAACTCTCTGCCCAAAGCAATGCCTGCTTGGTCTAGTGCCCGAGCAGGAACAAAATAGATGCCTTCACATCTTCATGCAAGAAACACTATACACCGCTAGACTAATGATAGCTAGGAGATGGCTCAGAGCGGAAACACCAACCTTCCAAGAATGGAGGGCAGCAGTAAACCAATCCCTCCCATATAAAAAACTCCTATATCAACACAGGAAATGCCCTAATAAATATCACAAAATATGGGATAAATGGCTACAATAGATGTCCACAACTGATGATATGCCTGGGACATAACTTTAAGAGTCACCCTATGTACTGCTATGCTATATGAAGTGGGTACAGCACACAGATATGCTCTGCTATTGACCCCTTTATGGCCGGTCTTCCTATCTATAATAGAGCTGTAGTGCTTCCTGATACTGCAATGTATAATTTACCTGTGGTAGTTCTACGAATGTATATAACCTGATCTGCGGATGTATAATGTGCAAGCTATAAATCCGAATGTCATTTACATTGTATATGTGACATGGTCTCCACCTGTATGCCTCAATTCATCAATAAAAATTTTTTTTTGGATTAGAAAGAGAGTGGAGCCAACAATGGTGAAGTACGTCTGGATAGTTTTATTGTAGATTAAAAAACATCACATCAAATGGTATGCTTACGATTAGAAATTGTGATCGCAGGGGACGCCGATTGCGGTCCACCTGTGTGCCAATGAGCGGAGATGACGTTCAGATTCCACAATGCCCTTATGCGGCGTTTCGTCAGCGGCGTGCTGACGTCATCAGAGGGTCATGGGCTGTTACAGGGTTATATATAGTATAAAGCCTCAATGATCATTTAAATGTTGGGGTTGGCCATATATGTGTATGCCTGACATCTGGTGGTCTGATGCAGGTGTAGCACCAACCTAATTGTTTAAAAATTCATTCCATCCATATAGTGTGAGCGCGGGTTATTTATATGCACTATCATGAAAAAAATTTGTTTGAAATCTTTACAAATTTATTAAAAACAAAAAATGAAAAAACCCCATGTACATAAGTATCACAGCCTTTGCCATGACACTCAGAATTGAGCTCAGGTGCATCCTGTTTCCATTGATCATCCTTGAGATGTTTCCACAACTCGACTGGAGTCCACCTGTGGTAAATTCGGTTTATTGGACACGATTTGGAAAGGCACACACCTGTCTATATAAGGTATATATCAACAGTGCATGTCAGAGCACAAACCAAGCCATCAGAGGCGTAACTAGAACCTTCAGGGCCCCGGTGCAAGAAATTATGAAGGGCCCCCTGACCCCTGGCCTGGGCCCTTCCCTCTTCCCACTGATCCTGGGGCCCTTTACGCCTATCGTGGGTCCCTTTATTACGGTACTGCAGTGGGGCCCTTTCACAAGTTCTGCAGCAGGCCCCAGGGGGACCAGGGAAGCACACAGGGGCCCTGGGAACAGCAGAAGACAAGTAAACTGGATAGAGGAAAATGGAGGAGATTGGGTCCTCTAAATGCCACCCCTGCCATCCCTCCTATTCAGGTGTACAAGGGAGGCACATGGGCCCCCTGGACCATGGGGCCCGGTTGCAATTGCAACCCCTGCAACCCCTATCGTTACGCCCCTGCAAGCCATGAAGTCCAAGGAATTATCTGTAGACCTCAGAGACAGGATTGTATTGATGCACAGATCTGATCTGAAACATTTCTGTAGCATTGAAGGTCCCAATGAGCACAGTGGCCTCCATCATCTGTAAATGGAAGAAGTTTGGAACCATAAGGATTCTTCCTAGAATGGGCCACCCGGCCCATGGCCACCCGGCCAAAGTGAGCGATCGGGTGAGAGGGGCCTTAGTCAGGGAGGTGACCAAGAACCCAATGGTCACTCTGACAGAGCTCCAGCGTTTCTCTGTGGAGAGGAAGAACCTTCCAGAAGAACAACCATCTCTGCAGCAGTCCACCAATCAGGCCTGTATGGTAGAGTTGCCAAACAGAAGCCACTCCTCAGTAAGAGGCAAATGACAGCCCGCCTGGAGTTTGCCAAAAAGGCACCTGAGGGACTCTCAGACCATGAGAAACAAAATTCTCTGGTGTGATGAAACAAAGATTAAACTCTTTGGCCTGAATGGCAAGCGCCATGTCTGGAGCAAACCAGGTACTGTTCATCACCATCCCTATAGTGAAGCATGGTGGTGGCCGCATCATGCCGTGAGGATGTTTTTCAGCGTCAGGAACTGGGAGACTAGTCAGGATCGAGGGAAAGGTGAATGCAGCAACGTACAGAGACATCCTTAATGAAAACCTGCTCCAGAGCGCTCTGAACCTCAGACTGGGGCGAAGGTTCATCTTCCAACAGGACAACGACCCTAAGCACACAGCCAAGATAACAAAGGAGTGGCTACGGGACAACTCTGTGAATGTCATTGAGTGGCCCAGCCAGAGCCCAGACTTGAACCCGATTGGAGAGATCTGAAGATGGCTGTGCACAGACGCTCCCCATCCAACCTGATGGAGCTTGGGAGGTCCTGCAAAGAAGAATGGGAGAAACTGCCTAAAAATAGGTGTGCCAAGCTTGTAGCATCATAGTCAAAAATACTTGAGGCTGTAATTGGTGCCAAAGGAGCTTCACCAAAGTATTGAGCAAAGGCTATGAATACTTATTATGTACATTTTTTTCGTTTTTCATTTTTAATAAATTTGCAAAAATTTCAAACAAACTTCTTTCACATTGTCTTTGTGGGGTATTGTTTATATAATTTTGAGGATAATAATGAATTTCAATTTTGGAATAAAGCTGTAACATAACAAAATGTGGAAAAAGTGAAGCGCTGTGAATACTTTCCGGATGCACTGTCTCTGCCCATAGAGATGTGAGCCACTTCACCTGACGTCTAGTGCTGAGGATTGGGATAGTCCTGTGTTACATGCGTATTTGACCGCTCTATAACTTGAGGGTCCAACTCCTCTGGTAAGGAGACTTGCTGGAAACACTGCGATGTTGTATCAATCTTCATACTGAAGCTGGTGCAGGGATTTCATCTGTTCTCTTCATCATCTATTATATGGACTTTATACACTCATATTAGATTAGCGCTGCATATCGATATTATAAATTCCTTGGGGACCCCCAGGTCACCAGAACTATTATCCATTGGAAGATTTCTTTTAGTATTTTGGGGACAACCCAAAATTTGGTATTTTCTTTTACTTTCAATACTAATGGGAAATAAGACAAATAGAGAGGGCGAATCTCCTTCACAGTAGAGCTGCACGATTCTGGCCAAAATGAGAATCACGATTTTTTTGCTTAGAATAAAGATCACGATTCTCTCACGGGTCTCGCGGCGTAATATATTACATATACAAAAAAATTGGGCTAACAGCACTGTTTAGTTTTTTGAAAGGGTAATTTTTCCCAAAAAATTGTGTTTAAAAGTCCGCTGCGCAAATACCGTGTTATATAAAATATTGCAACAACCCCCATCTTATTCTCTAGGGTCTCTGCTTAAAAAAATATATAATGTTTGGGGGTTCCAAGTCATGTTCTAGCACAAAATAATGGATTTTTATTTGTAACCAGCAAATGTCAGGAAAAATTTAGTCTTTAAATGGTTAACCCAAACATCTTCCATACAAGGGGAGTTCATTCAGAGTTCATTTCTTTGAAGTAATTACTTTGTATCTCTTTTAGCGTCTTTTATCAATGGTGATTTAGAACTTGACTTGGCAGACTTGACCCAGACTGGGCAGTCTCCCCTGAGACACAAGTCGCTCAGGCGGCTTGCATTGACTTTTATTAGTCAAGTCGCGTTGAGTTGCCCCACAAGTCGGACCCCATTAACTGCACTGAAAATCGCAGTAATGCCCGATGGAGATTGCGGGGGGGGGGGGGGGCTGTGGATCGAGATCGCGATTTTAATACGATTAATCGTGCAGCTCTACTTCACAGGGACACAGACAGTAATAATAACAGACAGGGGTGTTAATTCCTCACCAACCTATCCAAAACCAAAAAAAAAAGTTTTGCCTTTAGTTATACTTTAAAGCGGTGTTCCTGCCTGGGAGAAAAAAAAAAATAAAAGTCAGCAGCTACTGACTTTTAATATATGGACACTTACCTGTCCAGGGAGCCTGTAATGTTGGCACCCCAGCCGATTTTCGGATCGGCTGTCGGGTGCCGCCACCGCCATTGCCGATGAGGGGACTCGGCAGTGAAGCCTTTGGGCTTCACAGCCGGTTCCCTGCTACACATGCGCGAAGCACGCTGCGCTTTCGAATTGGCCCGGCGGCGGTGAAAGAAGGCCGAGCTTCCAAGGGACGGCGCCGCCTTCTCCCAGAACTGGGGACAGCGACCTGTCAAAAACAGGTACCCATTCCCCCCGAAAGGTGGCACAGGAGGGATGGAGGAAGCAAATAAGCGGAAGTTCCACTTTTGGGTGGAATTCCGCTTCAACCGTCATAACTCTAAACGGGGTCTTAGAAAGTCCAGCTGATGGAAATATTGGGATGGCACCTACCTGCTGGCTCTGGAAGCACTCCTCTGCTCTTTTTTTATTCGCTGTCTTCTGTAATTGTCTTTCCTGCTACACCATTGTGTCTTTACAGTTTGCACTAAAATAAATACATTTAAAAAAACAAAAATATAAAAAGGGAGTATAATGTTTTAATTTTTTTTTTCTTTGCAAGTTTCTGGCACGTTTTCATATGAATTCACGTATTTCAAATTCCGCTTGGGCAAATCAACCGCCTACTACAAAGTTCAATCAATCTAAAAAAACCTATGGAAATTAATCATGCCAGTTCCCAATAGATGGAAAGGGATTGTTGCCCATTTCCTGGCAACACACCAAATTTACCCAACTACTTGGGAGCTATTGATTGGACACATATCAGGATGGTGATTCCACTGTATAGTGGAAACCAAAAACTTCAAAGACGAGAAGTATTTTTCATGGGTCTTACTGACTCTGGTAGATTCAGACTACCGTTTTACCTACATTTAGGTGGGATCCTATGGAAGCAACTGTGATTCCACCATCATTAACCATTCCAAACTTATACAGCAGTTAAGAAAAAGGAACTAAATATTATTGCTGGCAGATCCTGACCTTTTGCACATTTTGATTAGTATCACGTACCTGGTTAGAGGCCAACGTGACCAGAGGGCTTCCCTTACATCTCTGGTCCAAACATCCCTGGAAACGGTGTAAGGAAGTGAAAGGGCACAAAGTGGCATGGGTGATGAGAGTCCAGTCCACGGGTGATTACTTCTGGTAGGTAACTTGGCAAAGAGGTAAACTTGTATATTGCTGAGGAGATCACTGGAGAACTGAGGGAAGAAGCCAGAGCCACAGACTGGAACCGCTGACAGAGGCATCAGAACCCACGTCAGGCCGGAAGCAAGGCGACCAGTGGTTGACTGTGCAGAAGGCAGGTATCGGGCAGGACAGAAGGCAGAGTCGTGATAAAGAGGCGAGGCGTGATCAGGAGGCAAGCCCAGGTCAGCAAACAGGTAAGCAGCAGGATCATGGTCAGGAAACAAGCCAAAGTCAGCAACGGGTAAACGTCAGGATCGTGGTCAAGAAGCAAGCCGAGGTCAGCAATGAGTAGACCGATAAGCCAGGGTTAAAATCAAGTCAGGTTGCAACAGGATGTCACAGCAAGGAGGAATCCCGAGAAAAGCCAAGTCAGCAATTGGAGATAGGGAATAAACACAGATTCAGGATGCAGGGAACTCCTGAAGATCATCCAGCAACTAGACATGTGCATGATGAAAAAATCCATTCAGTTTCAAATTTGTTAATCTAGTTATTTTGTTTAGTTAAATTTGGTTGATCGTTTAATTCGTATTTGGGATTCATATTCAGAATTTTTAAAATTTACTGATTTTTTTTTTCCGATTCGAAACATTTGAATTGATACATTTTGAATCAGTCAAATTAAAAACTTTTTTTCTATTCCAGTGTGGCAAAGTAAACAATCTTCATCAAATGATTACAATGACTCTTTAAATCACCTTTGGCTTAACAAAAACAGCATTATTTCCAAATGGTTCTCTAATAGCACCACACAGTCTTTGATTTCAGCAATATGTGTGCAGTTAGAATTCGACTGGAGTTGGATATAAAATGTGATTCGAATTTCAGTCCGAATTTCCGAAATTTAGACGAATTTTCGTTTTGTTATGCGGAGCATTCGGTAAAATTTGTTTACATTGCAATTCGGATATTCAGATATAACCGAATAATGACAAATTTGTCCGGATATTAATTCGGAACTAAATGAACCACACGTCTACCAGCAACCTCCTATGTCAGCATTCTTCTTTAAAGTGATTGTAAAGGTTCTTGTTTTTTTTTTTTTAATAACAAACATGTCATACTTACCTCCTCTGTACAGTGGTTTTGCACAGATTGGCCCCAATCCTCCTCTTCTGGGGTCCCTCTGCGGCGATCTTGGCTCCTCCTTCGCATCATGTGATCCATCAGGGAAGCGCTTTCTCAGGTGGTCACCTGTGCAGGAGCGCTCCCGAGTCCTGCTGTTGCGTCTATTCACACATACAGCGGGACTCGGCCCTGCCCCTGGCTCCCGTGTCACTGGACTTGATTGTCAGCAGCGGAAGCCAATGGCTCCCCTGCTATTAATCCATCCAATGAGGACCGGAGCCCGCAGCTAGAGGGACAAGGCTTGTCCCCGGCGTGGGTTCGGTTCGGGCTCAGGTAAGTAAAGGGGGGCTCTGGGGGGGCTGCTGCACTTAAAAGGTTTTTCACCTTAATGCATTGAATGCATTAAGGTGAAAAAACAGGAAACTTTACAACCACTTTAAATTGGAAGTAAAGGCTACATATAAATCTGCTTAAAGGGGAATTACACTGCACCTGAGCACCACAGACCGAAAATGCTTTTTAATGAATAAAGAAAACCCCCATCCATCCATTTCTGCATGCGTGTTGTTGAGAAATCACTTTGAAAAACACCCCCCCACCCCACAGCATTTCTGGCCTTGGCCATCTTGTGTAAAGGTAGATGATTAATGTAGCATTTACTTACTAGGATCCATCTTCCCTTAACTCAGGCATGCCGGCAGGAGAGTGTCCTTAGCTGAGAAAAACCCTCCTCCCTGCCTGAAGACTCCTGGGTTTCAAGACATCATTTGCCTAGGCCAGAAACCAGGAAGTAACTAGAGGTCTGCACATGGAGTCAATTATTATAGAACAGAAAGGATGTAAAAGCCACATCAAAAATCACTTTTAGGTAAATGTTCCAAAAAAAAATGCAAAATGCATTAAGGCACTGAAATGAGCAGGTTTCCCATTAAATAAAGAAAAGGGGAAATGGGTGGAAGTATTGAATGCTAGCTTGCCCCAGCACCATTGACATTTGCTAAAGTTTGTTTGCCTCTGTGTCATTGGAAATGTAATTTGCTGTAGAGATCTTGTGAGAGACACATGTAGGCCTATCTAGCCATCACTGACCTGATTTGATTAACTGCCTGCCCCGCGTCTTGTTCTGACTCATAAGGGCAAAGGAGAGCTGCTCAGATTCTGCAAGGAGGTACCGCTGTACCCTCCCCCACCCCTTCCCTCCATCAATTTTCACAATATCTTTACTTCTGAGAGAGAATTTTGCAATACTTTCAGTACAGGCCTCATATCTGGCTGAAATGGATGTCTTTACCCAGACTAAGTTCCTCTGCAGATGTTGGAGCCTATGATTTATGGCTTGTCTGCTTGACATTTACTATTGTTCTGGATCTTTCTTGAGAATAAATATAAGCCAGTTATCAATACAAAAAAAAAAAAAAAGATAAGCTACACAAACCATCTCTTGTGGCTTTCTTGGAGAAGTAGTGGCTGGTCTTTCTTTTTTCCACCTGTGATCTTGTGATAGAATCTAAAATAAAGACAAAGTACCCAGGTCATGCACTTGCTGATAGACAACTGGACTTCCACACCAATAATGTACAGTCCATCCATATTCGTTATTTGGGGGGTTCCCTGGCTGGCATAGTGTTGTTTGGTGTAGAACAGTGGTTTCCAAACAGCGGCCCATGTGCCAGTTATTGCCTTTATCTGGCCCTTGGGGAACAATTTCTCCCACTGGCATTGGAACAGTGGGGCATAATCCCTCACACTGACACCAAAGATGGGGCACCATTCCTCCCCCACTGACACCAATGATGGGGGGCCATTCCTCCCCCACTGACACCAATGATGGGGTGCCATTCCTCCCACTGACACCAATGATGGGGCGCCATTCCTCCCACTGACACCAATGATGGGTGCCATTCCTTCCACTGACACCAATGACGGAGCACCATTCCTCCCCCACTGACACCAATGATGGGGCACCATTGCTCCCACTGACACCAATGATGGGGTGCCATTCCTCCCACTGACACCAATGATGGGGTGCCATTCCTCCCACTGACACCAATGATCAGGTGCCATTCCTCCCACTTACACTAATGATGGGGTGACATTCCTCCCACTAACACCAATGATGGGGCACCATCCCTCCCACTGACACCAATGGTGGGGCATTATTCCTCCCACTGTTACCAATGATGGAGCACCATTCCACCCCCACTGACACCAATAATGGGGAGCCATTCCTGCCACTGACACCAATGATGGGGCACTATTCCTCCCACTGATACCAATGATGGAGCACCATTCCCCCCACTGACACCAATGATGGGCCACCATTCCTTCCATTAATATGAATGATGGGGCACCATGCATTTGAATGACACCAATGTTTGGGCGCTATTCCTCTTCCTACACATCACAGGTGCTATGTCTTTTTTTTTTACCAACTGACCAACAAGTAATGTTTACCCCACTGATGCTGGGATGTTATGTACTCCCACTGGATCTTTCTGGATCCCAAATTTCTAGAGAAGAGAGGATATAATTACCCTTGGTCTTCCCAGAAGACGTTAGTAAGTTGTCATCACTTGAATTGCTGCCAGCCTGATCAGTCTGAGCTTCAAGCTGCTGCTCCAGTGGCAGTGTGGATGTCTGATCTTCTCCATCCTCTGTGACCGGCACTGGGTCACAGAGGTCTGTGGGATCTTCAACCTTAATACAGTCAATCTGCTGGTGTGAGTTTTGTAGTTGACATTCACTAAATGTGTCTGTTTCACGCAATGCTTCTTTTTTGGGCTTTTTCAAAACAGTGTTCTTTCTCTTGTTTCTCCTCATTTTTGTTGCCATCTCTGGTTTAGGGGAAGAATATTTTCTTGGACGTTTGATTCTGGTGACAGTCCTCAAGGTTCTCTCTGATCCTTTTCTGTGACTCCTGACTCTCTTACGGCCAACACATTTCATTGTCTTAGTTTGGTCATTCTGATCCTCAATAAATGGATCTTCTTCTGTGTTTTGTGTATCTCCAGCATGGTCATCCGCACGGTCTTCAGGATGGTCATCCACATGGGATTCAGGATGGTCATCTACATGGGATTCAGGATGGTCATCAACATGGGATTCAGGATGGTCATCAACATGGGATTCAGGATGGTCATCCACATGGCATTCAGGATGGTCATCCACATGGGATTCAGGATGGTCATCCACATGGGATTCAGGATGGTCATCCACATGGGATTCAGGATGGTCATCAACATGGGATTCAGGATGGTCATCCACATGGGATTCAGGATGGTCATCCACATGGGATTCAGGATGGTCATCCACATGGGATTCAGGATGGTCATCCACATGGCATTCAGGATGGTCATCCACATGGGACTCAGGATGGTCATCCACATGGGATTCAGAATGGTCATCCGCACGGTCTTCAGGATGGTCATCCGCACGGTCTTCAGGATGGTCATGCACATGGTACTCCGCACAGTCTTTATGTTCTTCTGGAACACCACTCAGGGTGGCTGATCTGTCTCCATTATTCATATTAATGAATTCTGTGACTATTCTTGTTCTGTGCCTTTGTTGTTGAGAAGGAACCGAGAAGTCAAAATCTTCCAGTTTAATCTCAGCATGGTTGGTGTTAAGATATTTTTCTAGAGCAGTTTTCGATCGAAGCTTGGTTCCTTCAGGGCTATGAAAAGAGGAAAGGGAAGGATTTATGCTTTATAGTTTCTAAACCCCAGATGAAGGTGAAAGCATTGTGTATCACAATTACAGCGAGGGGAAAAAGTATTTGATCCTTTGCTGATTTTGTACATTTTCCCACTGACAAAGAAATGATCAGTCTATAATTTATTTTAACAGTGAGAGACTATAAAAATATCCAGAAAAATGCATTTTAAGAAAGTTATAAATTGATTTGCATTTTAATGAGTAAAATAAGTATTTGATCCCCAATCATTCAGCAAGATTTCTGGCTCCCAGGTGTCTTCTACACGAGTAATTAGCTGAGATTAGGAGAACTCTCTTAAAGGGAGTGCTTCTAATCTCTGCATGTTACCTGTATAAAAGACACCTGTCCACAGGAGCAATGAACTGTCCAAGGATGTCAGGGAGAGGATTGTAGACCTGCACAAGGCTGGAATGAGCTACAAGACCATCGCCAAGCAGCTTGGTGGGAGAGTGACAACAGTTGGTGGGATTATTCGCAAATGGAAGAAACACAAAATAACTGTCAATTGCCCTCAGTCTGGGGCTCCATGCAAGGTCTCATCTCATGGAGTTCCAATGATCATGAGAACGGTGAGGAATCAGCCCAGAACTACACAGGAGAATCTTGTCAATGATCTCAAGGCAGCTGGGACCATAGTCACCAAGAAAACAATTGGTAACACTACGCTGTGAGGGACTGAAATCCTGAAGCGCCCTCAAGGTCCACCTGCTCAAGAAAGCGCATGTACAGCCCGTCTGATGTTTGCTAATGGACATCTGAATGATTCAGAGGAGAACTGGGTGTTGCGGTCAGATGAGACCAAAATCAAGCTCTTTGGCATCAACTCAACTCGCCGTGTTTGGAGGAGGAGGAATGCTGCCTATGACCCCAAGAACGCCATCACCACCGTCAAACATGGAGGTGGAAACATTATGCTTTGGGAGTGTTTTTATGGGAAGGGGACAGGAAAACTTCACCGCAACAACAGATGTTGGAGTCCTCAAGACAGTCAACGGACCGTCACTGGCCAAGCAAATCCAATCATTATGGAATGGGGCAATTACCAATATTTCAGACAATTGAAAATTGACCCATTTGGATGGTGCCACATCCCTAGAGAAAGTACAAATACAGAATATGCCAGCTTGTCCCTTGAATTCTCCTCTGTGGTGCGTTTGACTTCCCCTGGGTTTCTGGGGTGCGCCATATTCCATATATGGATTGGCTCTTGTGACCAGCATTGTAAGTTTGTTGATTATCATGTATTTTGTTGTTCTGTAAAATTAAATTAAAGGAACACTTTGAAAACACATCAGATGTCAATGAGGAAAAAATTCATGCTGGATATCTATACTGATATAGACTGGGTAATGTGTTAGGATCTATACTGGTATGGACTGGGTAATGTGTTAGGATCTATACTGGTATGGACTGGGTAATGTGTTAGGATCTATAGTGGTATGGACTGGGTAATGTTTTAGGATCTATACTGGTATGGACTGGGTAATGTGTTAGGATCTATACTGGTATGGACTAGGTAATGTGTTAGGATCTATACTGGTATGGACTGGGTAATGTTTTAGGATCCATACTGGGATTTATTCATTTATTTATTTTTTTTACTTAATTGCCATCACAAAGGGTTAACAAACCCCGCATGTGATAGCATTGGGCAGGCGACATGCACTCTTTATTCAGATTCAGAATATTTTATTAATCCGAAAGGGAAATTATTTATGGAGACATTAGGGGTCCAATAGACCCCAATGTCTCCCCTGCCCTTCACACCATCTAACTGAGCACAGATTGGCTTTGATTAGATGCTAAATGGCAGATCTGAAACCCTGAAGCAGGGAAAAAGGGTGAAATCATCGTGAATACGGCTACGCCTCAGTCTCACGCCGCTCTCCATCCTGAAACCGGCGGTTGCGTTCCAGGGCACCCGGTAAGAGCGCCCAGGAACCATGGGGGCTGCCATTGGCCGAGGCTGAACCAGTTAAATGTGTGCAAAAACGTCTCTGGCAGCAGTGTTAATTTCATCGACTAAAACGTTTTAGTCAACTAACTTAACCATTTCAGCCCCGGAAGGATTTGCCCCCTTCCTGACCAGAGCCCTTTTTGCGATTCGGCACTGCGTCGCTTTAACTGAAAATTGCGCGGTCGTGCAACGTTGTACCCAAACTAAATTTGTATCCTTTTTTTCCCACAAATAGAGCTTTCTTTTGGTGGTATTTGATCACCGCTGCGTCATTTCTGATCGCTGCTATAAACAAAAGAAGAGCGACAATTTTGCAAAAAAAAAAAACAAATTTCTTTCTTTTTGCTAAAATACAAATCCAAAAAAAATATATAAAAAAACATTTTTTTTCATCGGTTTTGGCCGATTTATATTCTTCCTCATATTTGTGATAAAAAAAATAGCAATCGGCGTTTATTGATTGGTTTGCGCAAAAGTTGCCGCGTTTACGGATGATGAGAATTCATTTCTGGGGGGTTTTTTTATTTTTATTTTTATTTTTTACTCGTAATGGCGGCGATCTGCAATTTTTAGCGGTACTGCGATATTGCAGCTGACATGTCGGAACATTTTGACACTTTTTTGGGACCATTGGCACTTATAGAGCGATCAGTGCTATAAAAATGCACTGATTACTGTGTAAATGCCATTGGCAGTGAAGGGGTTAACCTGCAGGGGGCGCTCTAAGGGTTAACTGTGTTCCCTGGGCGTTCTAACTGTGTGTAGGCTGCCCTAGCAGGGGAAGGGAAGTGATCACAGCTTCCATGTAGAGGAAGGCTTTGATCACAGCACTTCCCCCTCACAGAACGGAGGTCCGTGTTTACTTACACGGACCGCCGTTCTTTCACTCCGGGGGGGCATCGCAGGTAGCCGGCGGAGATCGAGTCCGCGGCACCCGCTCCCTGGCCCTCCCCGGACACAGTGAGCGCGCAGGCGCGCCTCCAGCGGCGCGCGCTCACAGTGTGCGATCTGGCAGTCGCCGTCTTATGACGGCGGTTTGCCTGGGAGAGCCACTTTGTCGCCGTCAACCTACGGTTGACGGTCAGCAAGTGGTTAATACCATTTTATTAGACTAAAATATGACTAAAACTAAAATGGCATTTTAGTCAAAAGACTAAACTAGGCGAAAAATCGTTCGAAAATCTGTCATTTGGACAGTTCGTTTATCGTCCAGTTAATGGGCACGAATCGAAAATTGATTGTGAGGTTTTTTTTTTTTTGTTGTTTTTTTTTAATTCTTTTTATTGATTTTCTCTTTAATTACAAAACAGAGCCTATCGGGCATACCCAGGCTCAGATTAACACATCGCAAAAAGTCTAACATCAACCTCAATTCTAACAAAACTCTTCGCTTCAGTAGGCACTTAAATTGTCATAATAATATAGGTAACAGCCATCTGTAAGTCCCATCGGGTCATTGTCTAGGTGGGAGACCCCTTTACTAAGTCAATGGAATGAGCGTTGGTTTGCTATTCTCTCTCACTTATCAAGACCCCTGCTTTATATTGGACTAGTTGGAAGATTCGGGACCAGAATTGGTAGATAGGTCCTCAACCCAAATGTCCCAAACCCTATGAAATTTTTTGGGGCATCCTCTCGCCAAGTAAGTGGTCTTATATAAAGGTAAGTTGACATTAATTCATTTTTTCCCAAAGTACCAGGGTTGGAGCAGATGGGGATTTCCAGTGAAGAAGAATGATTTTCCTAGCATAGAATAAGAGCAACTCTATGAGCGTTCCGGAGGCCCGGGTGTGTGCCAGAGCGCCCCCCAAGCCACCCCACAGGCAGACCTCCACCGTTTGGGGGACATGAATAGAGGTCACAGACTGTAGGTTGTGACGTTTTTGAGCCGATGAATCGAAGGAAAGGTTTGGAAAAGTTCGGCCAAACAGACGATAAATTGAAAGTTTAACCACTTGCCGACCGCAGGTTGATGGCGACAAGGTGGCTCGATATCGCAAACCGCCGTCGGCTACAATATCATGCACTAAGTGTGTTCGGGGGGGGGGGAGGGGGGGGCCAGGGAGCGGGTGCGGCTACCCGCGATGCCCCCCCAGCACTGAAAGAACGGAGTAAACACGGATCTCCGTTCTGTGAGAGGGGGAAAGGGCTGTGACCACTTCCCTTCCCCTGCTAGGGCAGCCCACACACAGTTAGAACACGCCCAGGGAACACAGTTAACCCTTAGAGCGCCCCCCAGGTTAACCCCTTCACTGCCAATAGCATTTACACAGTAATCAGTGCATTTTTATAGCACTGATCGCTGTATAAATGCCAATGGTCCCAAAAAAGTGTCGAAATGATCCGACATGTCCGCTGAAATATCGCAGTACCGCTAAAAATCGCAGATCGCCGCCATTACTAGTAAAAAATAAAAAAAAAATAAAAACCCCAGAAATGAATTCTCATCATCCGTAAACGCAGCCACTTTTACGCAACCAATCAATAAACGCCGATTGCGATTTTTTAATCACAAATATGAGGAAGAATTTAAATCGGCCAAAACCGATGAAAAAAAATGTTTTTTTGGATTTTTTTTTTTGATTTGTATTTTAGCAAAAAGTAAGAAATTTGGGGTTTTTTTGCAAAATTGTTGCTCTTCTTTTGTTTATAGCGGCGATCAGAAATGACGCAGCGATGATGAAATACCACCAAAAGAAAGCTCTATTTGTGGGAAAAAAAGGACGCAAATTTCGTTTGGGTACAACGTCGCACGACCGCGCAATTGTCAGTTAAAGCGACGCAGTGACGAATTGCAAAAAGTGCTCTGGTCCTAAAGCGTGAAATTCTTCCGGGGCTGAAGTGGTTAAGGCCTCATACAGACGGGCGTCTGTGAAAAAATAGGCAAAACGTTGGGTCCAACGTTTTGGAAAAAAACCAATGAAAAAATTTTTCAGCGGCGTTAGTGAGCGTCGGCGTAAATAGGCGTTTTTCTTTAAAAAAAACAGTCCTCTGCTATTTTTCAACCTAAAAACGCTGGCGTCAAAAAACGCCGGTTAACGCCGCTACGGCGTTAGTGAGCGTTTTGCTGATTGGCGTCAAAAAACGCCAAAACGCTACAGCCTCAGAACGCACTGGTCCTGCGTTCTAGAAACAGCTCACTAACGCCGACGCCCTCTACTGCTCACAAATGCCGGCGTTTTTAGAGGGCCATTGAATAACAATGAGAGCTGCAAAAAACGCCCCTTAACGTGGCGTCAAAAAACGCCCGTGTGTATGAGCCCTAATATGTTTCTCACCCGAACAGTTTGCTCTGCGCTTACGTGACAAAACGAAAGAAAAATGGATTCATTTGTGTCAGTTGAACGATTTATCGATCAAATTTCGGTCATTAGATGATGGCAAAATCGTTTGCTCTCACGACCGCGTGTTCGTTTTTAGAAAACTCGTACGGCCGATTTTTTTGTATAGTGTATGGCCAGCATAAGACTAAAACTAAATTGAAATTTGATGTCAAAAGTAACACTGGTCTGTAGCGCATGCTCATTCCTCATTACCATAAATAATAAGAGATCAGATTTTTCAACCCAGCAGTATAGAATGAGCGTGGAAATTGTAGAGAAATGCTTAAATAATGCATTGCAATGTAGCTACACCCGTTAGATTTTAGACAACTAAAATGAGTTTTAGCCGACTAAAATGTCCTGGAGATTTAGTCGACTAAATACAACTAAAACAATTGCAGGAGACTAAAATGGGACTAAAACTAAAATGCCATTTTAGTCCTAAGACTAAAACTAAATCTAAATTTGCTGCCAATATTAACAATGTCTGGCAGTGAAGGGGTTAATGATGCAAATGAAGTTGAGGTGTGCAAACATGGAACAGCAAAATGCAGATCCACATCGGTGGGGTGAAATGGGCCTTCAGGAGAAGGAACGTCTCGGGATTTATATGGACCATTGAAGGTTGCTTATAGAGAATGTCATGAATCTATAGGTCACCCACCTGATAAAATACACATCGTGTCTCCCAGCCGTTTTCCCCGTTTTTCTCTGGGTGACGATCTTTCTCCAGCCCTCGGGAAGAGCTCCGGGGACACTGGGAGTTCCATCTTCCGAGGGCTCATCTTTCTGGGATTCTTCATCCTCGCACAATGGTTGTGAGACGTCCAGGGGCTCTACCTTTATACTACAAGGAAAAAAACAAACCTACATGGATACCCTTCAGTAGTCTATTCATAAAACATTCATTGAATTTAAATTTCACTCTACGTTTCCAAATAGATGAACTCATGTATCATCAGCTCCATCTAGTGGCCAATCTGCGGTAGTTCTCTCACTGAGGTATTTCAGAAAACAATACAGCATTTTGGCCACAAGGTGGAGCGGATGAGTTAACCACTTCAGCCCCGGAAGGATTTACCCCCTTAACCACTTACCGACGTGCTCCTGTACATATATGTCGGCAATGCGGCTCTCCTGTGTGGAATGACAACCACGTAAACGTCCAGGCCATTATTTGCGATACGGTGCTGCGTTACATTAACAATTGTGCGGTCGTGCGACGTTGTACCCAAATAAAATTGCCGTCCTTTTTTCCCCACAAATAGAGCTTTCTATTGGTGGTATTTGATCACCTCTATGGTTTTTATTTTTTTGCTATAATAAATATAAAAAAAAAAATGTAAAAACAAATTTCTTCCTCAGTTTAGGCCGATATACATTCTTCGACATTTTTGGGAAAAAATTTACAATAAGCTTATTATGATTGGTTTGTGCAAAAGTTATCTCGTCTACAAAATAGGGGAGAGATTTATGGCATTTTTATTTTATTTTATTACTAGTAATGGCGGGACTGCGATATTGCGGCGGACAAATTGGACACCTTTGACACGTTTTTTGGGACCAATGACATTTATACAGCAATCAGAGCTAAAAATGTTATTAGAGAGGATGATAAAGTCCCCTCTCTCCCTCCATATGGTGCCAGTGATCTGTATAATAAAACACAATATAGAGCCTGCCTGGGATGACAGTTATCAGGGGCGACAGTTATCGGGGGCGACAGTTATCGGGGGAAAAAAAAAT
>BLSH010377128.1:410284-423181 GCA_018402905.1 Glandirana rugosa
CCGGGACCAGAGTTATTCCAATTCTTGGTGACGTGATCTCGCCACCAAGAGTTGGGACAGAAGCCGCTTTCTATGGGGGGGATCACTTGCTTTTAAAACAGCCAATGCATTTTGGGGGAAGAGCCCTCCCCTTCTTCAGGGCATTGAGCAGTTACTCTTAATAGAATAACAACAGAATGTACTAGAGGACCTATGGTAACACTTGATAAAGACTGGCCTCTCCCAGCGGTAGTGAGAATGGTCATGGAGTGGAGTTTGAACTTAACGTAGGTCCTCTAGGTCAGTGGTTCTCAACCCTGTCCTCAAGTACCCCCAGCAGGCCATGTTTTGTGAATTTCTCTTTGATAAAACAGCTGTCCAAAATACTAAGCCATTGACTCTGATTTAAAGCGCCTGTGCAAGCTAAAGGAAAACCTGCAAACATGGCCTGTTGGGGTACTTGACAGGGTTGAGAACCACCGCTCTAGTGCAGTGGTTCTTAACCTTATTGAGACCAGGGCCTGGTAAATTTTCCCAAAACCCTCTCTGCCCCACCAGAAATAGTTTATTCTCATGCAATAAAAGTATGGTAATACAAGATATATGTAATGAAATGGTGAAAGACCCTGGATGGGGCTGGGTGTCACTGTTGGGAGATGATGGGGGTTCTGGAGGGCCTTGGGGACTCTGCAGCAGACACGGTGAACCTACAGGAGATTAGGTTTTCTCGAGGGAGCTGGGGCAGCTGCCGGGGGATGGGGTCTCTCCAGGAGGCTGAGGGGTTGTATAAGTCTTTAGAATTTGGTTATACCCCCACCTCCAATAATTAAAGTATAACTGAAGGCAAAACTTTTTTTTTTCAGTTTTGGATGGGGTGGAGAGGGACTAAAACCCCTGTCAGTTTTTATTGCTGCCTGTGCCCCTGTTGGGGAACCACCCCTCTATTTGTCATGTTTACTGTTATCATTAAAGGTGTAAGTAAAAGAAAATCCCAAATTTTGTGGGTTGTCCCCTGAGAAGTAATAGAGGGAAAATCCTCCAATGGGGACACTAGTTCTGGTGATCTGGGGGTCCCCAAGGAATTCCCCTAATTTGCAGGGATTTCCTCTCACTTCCTGTTTGGCTATGGGACAGGAAGTGAAGGGAAATCGCAATGGGACAAAGAAGGCAGAAAAAAAAAAAAAAAATCTGACGGGTTATAACCCTCCCTTACTCTATCCAAAATGACAAAAAAAAATGTTGCCTATAATTCTACTTTATATTATGCTGACATTGGATGGATCTTCAGGTAAATTAAGATTTTTTTATTTTTTGTGTATTTGCAGGTCTATGACACATCGGATGGAACCTTACTTCAGCCATTAAAGGGCCATAAGGATATGGTATATTGTGTGGCGTATGCCAAAGATGGTAAATAACCAGATGATTTCATATTGTTGTGGTATTTTTTTTTTTTTTTTTTTTTTTTTCAAAAAGTCCTTTTCATTATTCAGACTCCAACTCCATGATGAAAAGGTAAATTACTCACCGTATTCCAGGTCCTGGCGCTCTCCTCATCTCTCCTCTTCTCCAGGCTATGGGCAGACCATCAGCATCATCACATACATTCCAGGACTATTAGTCCTACATAGGGAAGAGCTCAGACATGTTCAAGTCTTAGTCTGAACTCACCTGAGCTAGCACGTCAAGAAGCTGTCATCCATAGGGCCAATCATCTGTGGCTGCAGGGCGGGAATGCTCATGCCACACATGATTGGCCCAGTACAGATGACCGCTTCCTGGTGGGAAGTGGAATTCCACACAAGTCCTAATTGACTCTAAACCTACTCCCAGCCCTATTCTAAGCCTAGTCTATCCAACCCTGTGTAGCCTAATCTATCCAACCCTGTGAAGAAAGGATCGCTGTACTTACCTATTCTGAAGCTGCTCCAGTCCGATCTCCATCGGCTTCTGTGTAGAGCACAGGTGTCAAACACAAGGCCCGCGGGCCGAATCCGGCCCTCCAGGCCATTTCATGTGGCCCTCGCACCTTTCCTGCAGCTGCAGGGGAGCTCCAGCCCACCTCTGGTCCTCCTCCAGACCCTGTACTTTCTGCTTTCCTGCAATGCATCCAGCTTCTTCCCAGCAGCAGCATAAGGTAAGGGGGTGCACTTTGATGTAAGGGAGGGTGGAGGATTCAACTTCTGATGGTGGGGGTGACTCTTGACATCTAATGTAAGGGAAGGGGATGCTCTGGACATATAGTCTTAAAGATACAACCGGCCCTTTTATGGGCAATCATAATGCTGATGTGGCCCACAATGAAATTTAGTTTGACACCACTGGTGTAGAGAGACAGGAAGCCGACATGGACTGGGGAATGAAGAGGAGATGAGGGAGCTTCCTGGTGGGCTCCCTCAGTTGGGTTTGGACAAGGATCTGAACACACCTGAGCTCATTCCTGTCCCTCCATTGTATGTGAGGAGGTCAGCATGCAACCGCAGGCCAGATCAGCATAGTCGCACAGATGGAGAGAGCCTGCTGGAGCCAGGACAAAAGTATTACACTATGTTCCTCATTCCCTAGACTTAAAGGATAAGTTCATATTTACAAAAAATAAAAAAATTATAAATGCAAAAAAATATGCATTTATCATTTTTCTTGTAATGGACCTGTAAAGCATTCCACCCATGATCAGCAGATTGTGGGTGTAATGCCATGGTCCTGCAGACTGTCTGTGTATCTGTCTGGCTGTACCTCTGATACGGCCAGGCAGTTACACTGTGACAGGAAGCACGAATGAACTACCTCAGAGCTCAATAGTGCCGTGGTTGTTCATTGAGAACTACAAGCCAACAGCCGCAAAGGCTGCCGAACCTTGTAGTTTTCTCATTCACAGAACACTGGCTGTGTTTGTACCAGAGTATGGCAGCTAGCATGGGGGTGAGAAGATCCCCCACTAGCTGTCAGAATGGGGGAGCTGGAGGAGCAGGGGCCGGTGCGTCTGTAATATGTTACACCCTGAATATGGATGTAACATGTTACTAAAAGTGAACTTATCCTTTAAAAGAGTAGCAGGGGGGTTTACCAAAAAAAAAACACCTTGTACTCCCCTAGGTGGATCTGTCCCCTGTCACTCCTGCACTGAGAACTGAGTGATCGAAGACCACCGATCGCCAAGTTTTCCCCTGAGCAGAGAGCCGTGACTATCAGTCACCAGCTCTCTGCTCTGCTCCTCCAGCACTCACTGGAGGGAGGGAGCGGCTGGCTCAGTCTCCCAGCAGTGCAGCCAACAGGCTGAGTCAGCTGCCGGTTCAGAAATCTGGGTGAATCCCGACTAAAGTCTGGATTTTTCCCCAGCATTGACCATGATGTCAGCTATAAGCCCACTGTTGGCTGAAAACTGGTCACAGAAGTGCAGAATGAACTGCACTTCTATGATCCATAGGAGAAGTAGAGCCAAAAAAGTTTTATCCATACTTCTCCTTTAACAAGTATTTATTGGATCTTTGCTGATATGGGAGATCTTGAGGGACTGACATGGTCAAACCTTTAGCCCCACGTTCACATGGGGGCAATTTGGCATGCGATTTGACATGTCAAATTGTCGGCTATTGCTGGCAATGGCACCGTCCGAATTGATGCGATGCCGACTTTGCGGCGCCACACCGATTCCCAAAAGTAGTTCCTGTACTAATTTTGGCCACTTCAGGGGCAATCTGAATATACATCTGTGCCTGAACCCGCACAGATGTCCACTGAATCGCCCCCGAAGTCGGACTGCATTGCCGGTTTGAAATCCTGCAAGTTCAGCTGATTTCAAACCCGCGCTCAATGTAAACCTAGGCTTAAGGTGGACCTTCTGATTGGGTGGCTTAACCAAAACAGTTGACTGCGGACAGGCCCTCAAAATCAGTAGAGATCATGTGACCAAATATTTTAACCTAGACCAGGGGTAGGCAACCTGCGGCCCTCCAGCTGTTGCAGAACTACAAGTCCCATCATGCCTCTGGGAGTAATTGTAACTTCCAGCCTTGCAATGCCTCATGGGAAATGTAGTTGCACAACAGCTGGAGGGCCACAGGTTGCCTGCCCCTGACCTAGACAGTTAGATTGGCAGTGTTTGATTGGTAATAAGATAATATTGAAATATGTGTAATTGTAATAATAGTCAACAAATAAGCTTTAAAATCAGGGGCTAGAGTAATATGATTTTTTTTATATATACTTTTTTCTTGTAATTCTAGGTAAGCGGTTTGCCTCTGGATCTGCTGATAAAAGTGTCATCATATGGACCTCCAAACTGGAAGGGATTTTGAAATACACGTGAGTGCTTTTTAACCCTCAGGCATTTATGATCTGCATAATGAGATCTGGATTGACTTAGGGCTCTTTTTGTTGTTTTCTTTCTTTTTAACACAAATGGAACGAGTACACAGCCTAGGAGGCAAAGGTTAGCAGCTTCTATCTGAGGCTTCTTAGGCAGGTGTTCTGCTGCTGTATTTCAGTCAATGGTAGTAAACATGTCTTTTTAATTTTAGGCACAATGATTCCATCCAGTGTGTCTCCTACAATCCTGTTACCCACCAGCTGGCCTCCTGCTCTTCTAGTGACTTTGGTGAGTGTTTTTTTTTTTTTTTTCTTAAACATTGTAGTTCTATGGAAGGAGCGATTTCTCATATTGTCTTCTGCTACCTGTTAGGTTTGTGGTCTCCCGAACAGAAGTCTGTCTCTAAACACAAAGTGAGCAGTAAAATCACCTGCTGCAGGTAAATCAGATTTGCATTTATTTGTGTTGGTGTTCGTAAGATCAGGGTGAATAACTTTTGTTATTTATATTTTAGACTAAAGCCAGCCATGCATGGATCGAAATTTGGCTGTTTCAACAGGGACCGGCCGAGGTTTGATATATGTATGGGCAGGCTGGTCGTACTGAAGCTAATCCATTGATCGACTTTAGTACAACCAGCCTGTCAATTTTTTGGCATGCGATTACTGGCTACGGCTATAGTCACTAGCAGTAATCATTGTGTTTTGCCAGCCCGGAAGGCTCTCCCCACCGGCAGAACACAATAGCACCCTGAATGCGTTGATGGAGGAATCAAGTGATTTTTTTTTTTCCACCTGAATCGAATCATCTATAGTAGGGGTGCCCAACCGGTGGCCCGCGACTTCCTGCTCTGAGATGGGGGGTCGGCAAGCCCAGATCGCGGGTTGCCTACCCATAATCCCAGAGCATCAGTGCTGTGAATGGAGCCTGGGGGAAGCAAGCAGGTACGGAAAGAGCAGTGCTGCAAATACTTCCTCTGTAGTAGTCTATATAGGAGTGATACCAAATGCATCCGCCTGTGACAACAACATTTTCTGCAGCTGGCAATTCCAGCAAATGCAGAAAGTGAAGGAAGACAATTTGGACATGGGCACAATATCAGAGTTTGGGTATATATGAGCAATAGTTAGTAGACTGCTTTCACACTGATCCACATGTGCAGCGCACTTCAGAATGCAGGAGTTTTGGTGCACTTTCAGAAAGTGCACCACACCCGCAAGATGCTATAAAAGTCTATGGCTCAGTGCAGCTAAGCTGCAGGAAAGCCGTTGGTGCACTGTGCTGTACCCGGGGTGCTGGTAAATGGTGGCGTATCAGTGTGAAAGCAGCCTTATAGGGACTTAGGACTGTAGGGGGTCATTCACATTTGTGGTTTGGGGGGCAGTAAAAGCTCATAGTTCATTGTGGCCCGTAACCAGTTACCAAATCACTTAAGTGGCCCTGGCTTCTCAAAAGGTTGAGCTTCCCTGATCTATAGGCTGCCTAAGCGGCATAATAATAAATCCATGCCTAAATGAAACAAATACGATTATCTCATCTACGTCTTTAAAGCTGAACTCAACAAATTTTAATCAGTTTGTAAAATCTGCTGGTATACTATGGGTTAAGTCCAACAAGTCACATGCCACCTCCTGGACTTATCACTGCTATTTACAACTGACCGGTTTACTGAGCACCAGGAATACAGCTATCACTATACTCCTGGCACCTGACAGGAGAGACACTGCATTCTCACACCGTCCCTCCCTTCTGTTGTTTAATCACAGAAACCTTTGTGTTTTGTGGATGGGTTTACATAATACAAAGTGCTCTGTGATTGAGTAGGAAAAAGGGAAGGGCACAGTGTCTGGTTGCGACTGTAGCTGCTGGAGCAGAGACCAGAAGGTCCAGTATTGGTGCGCCTGAAGTATAGTGATTGCTATACTCTTGACGCTCAGAAAAAATGAAAGAGATAAGTCCACAAGGTGGCATGCACCTCTATGGACTCAACCCATAGTAAACCATAGTATAGTGACTGAATTCCTGGAGTTCAGCTGTAATATTTGTAAAGGAGATTGGCTGCCTTGGCAACAGAAGCAGTTCTTGCTTACATGGGATCTTTAAACCCCAATGGGGCCCTTATTACACGTCCTAACCCACACTGTGCACTTCCATAATCTTAAAGCGTTTGTTAACCTTAAAAAAAAAAAAAATCCTGTTCCCTTTAAAGCATGTGCAGTGCTTATGCTGTGTCATTTTGGCCCCCTGTATCACCTGAAATACCCCGCTGATCCGGCCTGGTTCTGCCCCCCCTTGTAAACTGACCACGGTATATCATGGCTGCTGAGCCCTAATACCGTGGTCAGCTTACGTGCCTCCATCATCCGCAGCACGCCTCTGTCCTCTCATTTCCTCTGTGACACAGCTGACAAAGGTGGATCCAGCTGGTGGGGTCTATTATAATTATTACTTACTTTTGTCCGCTTTTCTGTGATCATCAGGGTCCAGCGCTGCACACTGCTGTTTAGCTCCACCTGCCCCCCTGTAGACTGAATGCACTGCCACTGCTCCAATCCCATCCTAATCTCACCCACCACATTTGATGATGTCCCTATGCATTATGGGACATGTAGTTTACAGAGGTTCACTGAGGATCTTAAGGCACCTCAATGATCTTCCTCTCAGTGGCTGGAACTAGCTACAACAAGAGTGAAAATGTATATTCTCACCTCATCTTATTGAGGTGATTTCAGGCAAAACTAAGGTTTTGATAGACTTTATACTCGTTTGGCTTGTGGCTGATCAGAGCATCTTGGAAATGAGCTTTAAGCCAATCATAGATGATTCGATTTTCTTTCCTGCAGTGTTGATGGGGGAATCTCTCGCAGAGCTATTGTGTTCTCCTGGGGGGGCGCAAGGGCAGCTGACCCGGCCAGGAGAACGCAGAACTCATTGCTAGTGGCTAAAGTCGCTGGCAGTAATCGTATGTGAAAATCTGATCGATTTGGGTACAATCAGCTTGCCCATAAATGGTTTGAATCCTGCCCATTTCCTGCTGCACCGGCTGAGGTTCAAACCGTTTATGGCCAGCTTTAGTGCCAAGTTACCCTATAGAAAGGCAGTGCACATGTGTGGAGGCTTGATATAGTTTGGGTGCACTTTCTAGGTTGAACTTGTATCTGTTATGTCACTTTAAACTATCAGAGAACATTGCTTGTTGTAATTGTACATAACCTACTTTGTTACTAGCTGGACAAATGATGGCCAGTATCTTGCACTGGGGATGTTTAATGGGGTAGTGAGCATCAGGAACAAGAACGGAGAGGAGAAGGTGAAGATTGAACGTCCTGGAGGAACGCTGTCCCCTGTCTGGTCCATATGTTGGAACCCTTCCAAGTGAGTCTTCCTCATCTAAAAAAAATCTGTGCAATGTGACTTTCTGACTCAGGCCTTCCACTGCTAGGGAACTACACGTGCCAACACTTTGGAGAGGACACCAAGCTATGCAGTGGAGTAACATCCTTCCAGGATGTCTCCCACTTACAAGCTGACCTCAATGCACTGTCTAATTAGGCAACTGTGTGGCAAATGAGGATTAATGTTGATAAATGTAAAGTTATGCACTGGGGGGGAGGGGGGTTACAAATATGCATGCATCGTACATACAAGGGGGAGTACAACTGGGGGGAGTCAATGGTGGAGAAGGATTTGGGTGCTATGGTAAATCATAAGCTTAAAGCGGAGGTCCGCCCACCCCTCCAGAAATTAAAAGCCAGCAACTACACATACTGTAGCTGTTGACTTTTAATAGTAGGACACTTACCTGTCCAGGAGTCCAGCGACGTCGGCACCGCAGCTGATGTTTCCATCAGCTATCGGGTGCTGCCGCCGCCATTGCCATTATGGGAACCCAATTACGCGGCTCTTTAGCCAGGTGGTTGGCTGTGTCCCATCACGATCACATGTAAACACAGAAGTGCCGGTAATCGGCTCTCCATACTTCACACTGACAGAGTGTGAGGAGAGGAGAGCTGATCAGCGGCATCTCCTCGCAGGAGAGACCTGTACAGGTAATCAGGGCACTGATCATCAGTGCAACCCCAACAGTGCCCAGCAGTGATGTCAATCTGTGCCCATCAGTGATGCCAGTCAGTGCTGCCTTTCAGCGTTCATCAGTGCGGCATATTAGTACCTCCTCATCAGTGCCACCTCATCAGTGGCCTTCAGTGCTGCCTCATCAATGCCCATCAGTGCTGCCTATCAGTGCCCATCGGTATGGCATATTAGTGCCTCCTCATCAGTGCCACCTCATCAGTGCCCATAAGTGCCGCCTCATCAATGCTCATCAGTGCAGCCTATCAATGCCGCCTCATCAGCACACATCAGTGAAGGAGAAAATGACCCATTTACAAAATGAGAGAAACATTTTTTGGGGGTTTTTTTCCAAAATTTTTGTAGCAAAAAAAAACCCAGCTGTGATTAAATATCACCAAAAGAAAGCTCTCTTTGTGTGAAAAATGATAACAATTTAATTTAGGTACAGTGTAGCATGACCGCGCAATTGTCATTCAAAGTGTGACAGCGCTGAAAGCTGAAAATTGGCCTGGTCAGGAAGGGGGTGAAAGTACCCGGTATAGAAGTGGTTAAACACTCTTAAAACACCTCCCATGTGTGGTGATTTTTTTTTTCTTCCAGCACATTGCAGAGACTGTTGAGGATTATTTTACCTGATCTGTTTTTCAAACAGTAAATACGTTTTTAAATTCATTGTATGTTCTTTGCCTCTTTTTATGTCAGGGACGAGCACAATGACATCCTGGCTGTGGCGGACTGGGGCCAGAAGCTTTCTTTTTATCAGCTCAGCGGAAAGCAGGTACTGATTGCATTGTTCAGCCATTTTAAATAAACAGGACAGAAAGATTATTGCAAGAAAAAATGATCTGGGAAGCATAAGGTTGTATACACATTGGATTTTTTTTTCAGCTGCTCCTAGGGGTGTCTGGCCTATTTTTTTTTTTTTTTTTGCCTCTAAACGCCTTTGCATGTTAGCCCATGTGTCCATGCACACGTGGTGGTGATTTACTCAAAGTGGTTGTAATGTTTTTTTTTTTTAAATAACAAACGTTATACTTACTTGCTCTGTGCAAGGGTTTTGCACAGAGCGGCCCTGATCCTCCTCTTCTGGAGTTCCTCAGTGGTGCTCCTGGCTCCTCCTCTTCTTGAGTGCCCCCTCAGAGAAGCGCTTTCCGTGGGGGGCACCTGTGTGGGCGCGCTCCCCAGACCTGCTGCTGTGTCCATTGACACAGACAGCAGGACAGATCCTCGCCCCCGGCTCCAGTGTCACTGGATTTGATTTACAGCAGCGGGAACCATTGGTTCCTGCCGGTATCAATCTATCCAATGAGGACCCGAGTCAGCGGCTGGAGCTACTGGGCTCGTCCCCATCACTGGAACGATTGGGTTCAGGTAAGAAAAAGGGGGGCTCTGGGGGGGCTGCTTGACTACAGAAGGTTTTTCACCTTAATGCATAGAATGTGTTAAGGTGAAAAACCTTGAGGGTTTAAAACCCCTTTAAAACTGTAGGGTGCAAAATCTGGTGCAGCACTGCATAGACACCAATCAGCTTCCAGGTTTTATTGTCAAAGCTTAATTGAATAAGCTGAAGTTAGAAGCTGATTGGCTACCATGCACCAGATTCCGCGTGCTCCAGTTTTAGTAAATCTCCCCATAGACTTTTAGAGGAATTTAGAGGCAAAAAAAACCCCACTGCCAGTGCATCCATGAACAGTGGTGTTTTGGCAGTAAAAAAATGTTTGGCGCCGAAACGCGCTTTAACGCTAGGTACATTTAACGCTTGAGCGTTAATTCATTTCAGTGGCCAGAATAAATTAAATTAAAACACCACCTTGGGGTTGTATTCCGCCTCCTCTGTAAGAGATGTATTCTGGATCTTCAAGCTCCAGACCAGGATACCTAATGGGTTTAACTTCGAGTGGGTCGTGACACATTATTATGAATAAATGGTGTTATTTTGATCCATCCCAACAGTAATATATAATCCAATATTGTGGGTGCTTCTTTCATCTTCTTTCTTTTTTTTTTTTTTTTTTGAAAGAGTATATTTATTGAAATTTTTGCACAATGTACAATAAAGAATCAAGCTTTGTTAACCATCTTAAGTTGTCATTTCAAATATTAACTTACATGTATTTCACACGTCAAACCATTAATTATGAATGATACCAGCAGCATTCCATGTGAGGTACATACACCACAGGTCCATTAAATGTATCGTATTTTACTCTGACAATAGAGTTCCACTCCAACAACCTTAGTTCAAATTTCAAACCCTTTAAGTCCCCCAAAACCATTGCCACACATCCAGACCATAATTTATTAAACTTTTTGGGACACCCTCTTGCAACGTATGTTAATTTAAATAATGGTAGTGCTTTGTTGATCAGGTCAACCCAATATTGTAAAGAGGGAGGAACTGGATTCTTCCATTTGAGTGTTATGGCTTTTTTTGCTAAGAAAAACACTATACGAAGAAGTGCTTTGTTAGTACATGACATATCCTCCTCCCCAAAGTCTCCCAGGAGACATCTGGCTGGGGAGTAGATATTTTGGGAGAGCAAATTTTTCCTCTAGAAAACCAAGCATTGCCTTCCAAAACCGTGCAAAACCACATCTCTGGCACCCTGCTGAGCCCAGTCTTCCCATTTTGTATAGGCGAGTCGGGGTGTAGTAAATCCTATGTAGGAAATTGAATTGAATTCATTTGACGCGGGCAGAGATTATCGCAGGCAATTGCTCCCCCACCACCTCCGTCCAAGTTTCTTCAGCGAGCGTCGGTATACTCCTTGCCCATTGTCTGGCTGTCCTCTCCATCCTCTTTGAAGAGGAGTACAGAAGGAGAGAGTAATATCTAGATATAAGTTTGGTATGATCATCCTCAAAAAGTGATTTCTCTACTTTAGACATTGCAAGTGAGACCCCATATTGGGCCGCAATTGCATGCCTTAATTGTAAGTAACCATAAAGTAACTTATTGGGAACTCCATATTCCAATTGAAAATCCCTGAAAGTTTTAAAGGTCCCTTCCAAGAAAAGTTGGTGTATTTAATGTTATGACTCACCCACCTTGACCCTCCTGGAATTTTAAACACCTCCTTGGTGATGAATGTTATCCTGTTTGGGGGCCACTGCCCTGCGCTTATGGATGTGAAGAGTGTGATTTGACCCAAAAGGGTCAGTGCTGAGTTGTCTCAGTAACGTGAATTGAAAAAGATAATAAATGAATAATAAAGAAAGTTGCTGCTCTAATAAAAGTGTTGCGTGCCTTTGCAATGTGAGTAAACTGGTATCTAAGAGGGCTCTTTCCCTTGTGTAACAAAATAAACTTCGTTGACCAAGTGCTTGTGCATCAGTGAAAGGCGACCCCTAGTGGTCAATCCACAATCAATGAATTAAACATATACCATAAAAATATATATGCCAATTTTAAAATTACACATAACAAGCAAAAAATGTGACTGTATAAACAATGTTTCAAATATCACAGTCCAAAGTTCATCCTTGGTAGAAACACCCACTCTGCATAGTATGCTATTAACAGTTCATCAAAAATTCTTAATAAATGTGCTTATAAGGTGCCAAGTGCTTAAAACATTGCTGTGAGGTCTTGTTTCGGGTTATGCCAGAGGGGGGGGGCGTTGAGTGATGAGTTTTAGGGAGGATCCCCTCATTTACTTATTACATATGTGGAAAATTTTATACAACATTCTGAGTATATCTGCTCCATTTTCAGGGTATGGGCCGTTTCTATATAATATATTGGTTAATGCTTCATATGAGTGCACAAGGGCTGCCTGTGTGGCCACTGATGCTATAGCTAGGTCAGGGAAGAACCACCAGTGAATTTGCGTCAGCTGGGCCTCCAGGTAGTAACACTGAAGATTCGGTAGGGCCAGTCCACCTTCCACAATGGGGAGGTGTAATGACTCCAAAGGAATGAGGTAAGTATCTTGTTTATATCTGTGAAGAATTTTTAGGGATATATGTATAAGGGCATGCCACAATAAATAAAGAAATCTAGGTAAGTCTATCATCTTAAAAATATTTATTCTGCCTGATAGGTTAAGGGGGAGTTGTGACCATTAAGGGGGAGTTGTGACCATTCTTTTATCTTTAGACTCCCCTTTGTTCTATTTTTTTTTTTTTCAAATATAAATTTTATTGAGTTTTCACAAGTTGGGGAGATTCCCCGGCAAAACATAAGAAGAGAAGTAAAAAAAAACAACAATCACAGAGCATACAGCAGTCAATTTACATTCAGATCCGGGCAAGGGTTACAGACAGAAGGGTAGAGAAAAACCCCATATTAGATGGAGCCGAAATGCATAACATCCTTTTTTTTATCTTGTTTCCCCTCAGATTTCTATTTTCTTACCAGTGTTGAGGGGGAATTACCAGTGTTGAGGGGGAATTGGATAGTCCGTCTTATTTATAAAAATTCTACTATCTGAATGGATCTAAAGAAATAAATAACACCGTACGGGAATATGTATATAGGGATTTTTAAGAAGTGTCTATATTTGTTCTATGAATGGAGTAAGGAAACCTCAGTA
>BLSH010377128.1:428915-438926 GCA_018402905.1 Glandirana rugosa
TCCTGTTTAGTGGGGAGGGCCCTCAGCAGCGCCCGTATGTCCCCATCCAGTTCATTGTTCTGCGGAGGTTGGAGGGAATCCTGCATCTGAGGTCTTAGTGCAGGTGGGGTGTCCTCTAGGAAGTCCGGCGCTACGGAGGCCTTAGGGGAAGCAGAATGCACCGGCATGTCTTGAGCTTCTGTACGTGCAGCACGAGGTGCTGCAACAATGGCGCCTGGGGAGGGCCGCGCCGCTCTCCGGAAAAAGCGCTGTATTGTCCCCGGCGATGCCTGTGAGTGAGGAGTCCGGGTTGCCGATCTTGTCCTGTAGCGTTTCGCTGATAGCATGCCTCGTTCACTGGCGTGTAGGCTGTAAAGAGGTCGGGGAAAGCAGGTGGAGGCCCGGAGCTCACTAGAAGCACGTCTCTACACCGCCATGTCCAGGCCACGCCCCCTTTGTTCTATTTTTATGTGTAACTCGGTAGGCATATGTACATATACATTTTTGTTTGAGGAATTAAAGCAAATGTTGCATGTTAGGGGTGAGTGGTTGATGTGTACACGCCTCTGTTCCTTTCCTCTATGCGGCAACATTTGTCATGAATGTAGTAACAGCAACAAGGTTGGAAGTAGGCGCACTCAAACGATCCAATTTCCAAAAACGATTTATTGCATCAAAGGGTGATATAGACAACGAACGAAAGGTCCACTGCCGCGTTTCGCACCCTACAGTAGGTGCTTACTCATAGCTATGAGTAAGCACCTACTGTAGGGTGCGAAACGCGTCAGCTGGACATTTCGTTTGTTGTCTATATCACCCTTTGATGCAATAAATCGTTTTTGGAAATTGGATCGTTTGAGTGCGCCTACTTCCAACCTTGTTGCTGTTACTACTTGATTGCTTCATCAGCCTGCACCTGCCCTTGTGAGTCAGCACACCAGATCCACCCGAGCTGTGTTACCTTCTGAGCGGTGAGCCTGCACTATTTGTCATGAATGGTTACCAAGGTGACAGGATAGTTGCGGGGGTTCAGGGGATTGCTGTACACGCCGACCTCACCATTTTACACCGTGTGTTCAAGTATTTTTCTATTTGTTCATTATATATGCATTCCTTGCCATATATGATACAATATCGGCGTTAGGATATACATATTAATGGTTTTGGATGATATAATGGGCTATATGCAATCCCCAGCAGGGATGACTTGTTCTCCTGTTTTTGCATCTTTTGAGTGACTGATCTTTATTGCCTTCTCCCATGGTGTCAGAGTGCTTATAGGTATGAATTTGATTGTCTATGACATTTTTATTATTATTATTTTTTTCTTTGACATGGTTATTTGATATCAATTAAACACTTTAATATCGTTCAGCTGAGTCCTGAGCAGGCCCATTTGTTAAGCTTAACACTTGTTAAGCTGTATTTTGGCTATTTAAGAGTTAAAGGGGTTGTAAACCTTTTGAGTTTTTTCTCCTTCATGCATTCTGCACACTTTGCATTTTAGTCACTGGGTGGCACTGTTGAGCAATGTTACTATACGTTATTTCGATAGATGGTTTGCGCTTCACCATTATATATAACTGTGCATTCTATGCATGAAGGTGAAAAACCTCCTGTGATGCAGCAGCCCTCCAGAGCCCCGCTTTTACTTACCTGAACCCGGTCTTTCCAGCGACGGGGATGAGCACACCCGCTCCAACCAGTGTCTCGTGTCTGAGTAGACAGATTGATAGCAGCGCAGCCATTGGCTCCCGCTGCTGTCAATCAAATCCTGTGACGCGGGGGGCGGGGCCGAGTCCTGCTGTCTGTGTCAATGGATGCAACAGCAGGATACAAGAGCCCTGAGGAAGAATGCTTCTCCCACGGGGCACTCGATGTGGGGAGGAGCCAGGAACGCCGCTGAGGGACCCCAGACGAGGAGGATCGGGGCCACTCTGTGCACAACCAACTGCAGAGAGGAGGTAAGTATGACATGTTTGTTATTTAAAAATAAAAAAGAATACAAGACTTTACAACCCCTTTAATGTTACTACTGTTTATGGGTTATGACTAAGCAAAGAAATTTGTGAAACGCGTCAACCATGCCCTCCTCCGTGTGTGTCACAATGCTGTTGTGAATCTATTCTTTGATGTTGGATGTTTTTATAGAATAAAGCATTTTCCTTGTATACTGGAGTGTGGTCATTCTCTTTCGTTGTTGGATTATCTGGTCAGATCACGGAACTGACCAGCACCTGGCTCTTATAGAGAGGATTACTTTCACCTGGAGCGGTGTTGATCTTCCTTTGTTTTAGAATAAGTTATTACTCTGGCCAATTAAATGAATTAACGTCCAAGCGCTTGACGCGCCTAGCCACATTATACACTTTTATAAGCAAGTGTCATGCCTTTTTTCTTTTCTGCCAAAACGCTGCTGCCAGGAGGAGGGGCTTCTAGGAGGATTTGCGAAATGTGCTGAGTGCACGAGGCCTAATAGTTGCCTCTACTTCCCAGAAAACCTCTGTGTTTGGTTTTGCCAGTGCTTATGAGGCCTAAAATAAAGTGTGGCAAAATAACAATGAATGATTGCTTTCAATGAAGATAATTGTGTGTGTGTGGTCACTGTTTGGAGCAGATACAGGGAATGTCATTGTAAAATGTGCTTGTTTCTGTATATACTTATTTTCTTATTGCAGGTTGGAAAGGACAGGGCTCTGGGGTTTGATCCCTGCTGTGTCAACTACTTTTCCAAAGGAGAATATATCATTCTGAGTGGATCTGACAGGCAGGTGTCTCTGTTTACCAAAGACGGGGTACGTCTTGGCACTATCGGGGAGCAGAATTCCTGGGTGTGGACCTGCAGAGTCAAACCCGATTCCAATTATGTGGTAAGATAGAATGACACCAGGCATGAGCAAGACCTTCATTAAATTCTCTCTTCTGTGTATCTTCAGAAATCAGTCATTGGTTTCTATTCACGTAGTTCTTTTCAGGATGAAGCCAAATGTGTCCCAGTCACCCATACATTTGTGTTGTGCTTCAGGTGATTGGCTGCCAGGATGGAACCCTCGCCTTCTACCAGCTCATCTTCAGCACAGTGCATGGCCTATATAAGGACCGATACGCCTTCAGGGACTGTATGACCGACGTTATAGTGCAGCACCTCATCACCGAGCAGAAAGGTAAGCAACACACAGTCAGTCTGGGTTTTATAGCTAAATTTTCTGAGGAATGTAGCCTGAAGTTTTGACAAGCTGGCATAAGAGGGCGTTAGGAAGCATTAGAGCAGTTGTGGTAATCTCTTCTCATCTATGGGGCTTCAAGACCGGCCCCTGACCTCACCAAAGGACTGCACATATTTTGTGAAAACTACAGTGCCTTGAAAAAGTATTCATACCCCTTGACATTTTCCACATTTTGTCATGTTACAACTAAAAATGTAAATGTATTTTATTGGGATTTTATGTGATAGAACAACACAAAGTGGCCCATAATTGTGAAGTGGAAGGAAAATGATAAATGGTTTTCAAAATGTTTTACAAATATATTTATAAAAAGTGTGGGGGGGCCCCCTTTACTCTGATACCCCTAACTAAAATCTAGTGGAACCAATTGCCTTCAGAAGTCTCCTACAGAGGGGAAAATAATTATTTGTAAGTTTGCCCACTTACAAAGAAATGAAGGGTCTATAATTTTTATCATAGGTTTATTTAAAATGAGAAGAGACAAAATATCAACCAAAAATCCTGAAAAAAACACGATACAAATGTAATAAATTGATTTGCAGTTCAGTGAGTAAAAGCAAAACATGACTTAGTAGTTGGTGGAGAAACCCTTATTGGCAATAACAGAGGTCAGACGTTTCTTGTAGTTGGTGACCAGGTTTGCACATCTCAGGAGGGATTTTGGTCCACCCTTCTTTACAGATCTTCTCTAAATCCTTAAGGTTTCTTGGCTGTTGCTTGGCAACTCGGAGTTTCAGCTCCCTCCATAAATTTTCTATAGGATTATGGTCTGGAGACAGGTAGTCCGACTTGGAGTGTACACCCCAGACAGGAAGTCCGACTTGGCACGTACGCCCCAGACAGGAAGTCCTACTTGGAGCGTACACCCCAAACAGGAAGTCCGACTTGGCACGTACGCCCCAGTCAGGAAGTCCGACTTGGAGCGTGCCCCCCAGACAGGAGGTCCGACTTGGAGCGTACGCCTCAGGCATGAGGTCTGACTTGGAGCATACGCCCCAGGCAGGAGGTCCGACTTGGAGCGTACACCCCAGACAGGAAGTCCGACTTGGCACGTACGCCCCAGTCAGGAAGTCCGACTTGGAGCGTGCCCCCCAGACAGGAGGTCCGACTTGGAGCGTACGCCTCAGGCATGAGGTCTGACTTGGAGCATACGCCCCAGGCAGGAGGTCCGACTTGGAGCGTACGCCCCAGACAGGAGGTCCGACTTGGAGCGTACGCCGCAGACAGGAGGTCCGACTTGGAGCGTACGCCCCAGACAGGAGGTCCGACTTGGAGCGTACGGTGCAGACAGGAGGTCCGACTTGGAGCATACGCCCCAGGCAGGAGGTCCGACTTGGAGCGTACGCCCCAGACAGGAGGTCCGACTTGGAGCGTACGCCGCAGACAGGAGGTCCGACTTGGAGCGTACGCCCCAGGCAGGAAGTCCGACTTGGAGCGTACGCCCCAGGCAGGAAGTCCGACTTGGAGCGTACGCCCCAGGCAGGAAGTCCGACTTGGAGCATACGCCCCAGGCAGGAAGTCCGACTTGGAGCGTTCGCCCCAGGCAGGAAGTCCGACTTGGAGCGTACGCCCCAGGCAGGAAGTCCGACTTGGAGCGTACGCCCCAGGCAGGAAGTCCGACTTGGAGCGCACGCCCCAGGCAGGAAGTCCGACTTGGAGCATACGCCGCAGACTTGGCCCTTACACTGCAGACAGGAAGTCTGATTTGGAGCTTACACCCCAGACAACAACTCGAACATGGAGCTTAAACCCCAGGCTTTGTCCTTACCTTCCAGTCAGTAAGTCAGACTTTTATTGGTGACAGATAGTCAGACCAGAAATCAGCTATGATTCTGAGCATGTCAAATAAGCATTTTTCATCCTGGTTTCAGTGAGAATTAAGTGTCGGGAGCTAGTAAAGAAAATAGCAATCTATAAGAACAGATTGGCCATTCAGATGCCAGAGAAGATCCTCATCTACGAGTTGTATTCTGAGGATGCCGCCGACATGCATTACCGAGTGAAGGAGAAGATCATTAAGAAGTTTGAATGCAATCTGCTGGTGGTGTGTTCGCAGCATGTCATCCTGTGCCAGGTGAGGACGGTCTGTTCTACCACAGCCTAGACTGTTAAAGGTCCCAGATATTATCTCTCATACTCCTCTTTCCTGTCACCCTCCTTAGATATGTAATTCCCTTGCCCAATGAATATGTAGTGGCCGCTGAGGCAATCTCATTGGGTAGGGGGGAGGTTGGTAGAAGCTCAGGCTGGTGGAAACTCCGGCACAGTAACAAATTTAAAATAGACCAAAACAGAGTGCAATAGATGGAATAAAAATAAATTGCACTTAGAAATTAGCACAACAATCAAAACATATAACCAGGAAAATCGATGCCCATCAGACACCCGGTCATCATAATCGATGCCCATCAGATGTCCGGTCATCATGCAGCAGCTTTTTCCTCTGAAATGCCTAATGGAAACAGCTGTTATTGATGCTGACTCACACCAGGGGTTAAAGTGCTAAGACCTTCCCCGAATTGGTGAGAAACTGATGAAGGTGCAGGGCCCCGAAACATCGAAGTGGAAGTACTATATTCCAGACTGCTAACTCTGTCCCCATGTTGTTCTCATTAATTCCACCCCTAATTGTATTCTGAACAATGTCAAGCTAGTTAGAGAGTATTAGGCTGAATACATTTTATCAAAATACAAGAGGCATTTATATTATAACTTGAACCTTGTGTGCTTTGAGGATGGTATTTCTTCAGACCTGTGAAGTAATCCAATGTGAGACTGTACCTCTGTGCAGGAGCTTCCTGTAATAAAGACCAGTTACTGCTGCTCTCCCTTCTTGTGCAAGACGATTGGTCTGGTCTCCGCCCCTCTTGTAGTTTTCTGCAGACAGCCTGTAGTGGGTGAAGCCTTCTGGGTCCTTCCCACAACTCTGTTCTCTGCACAGGCTATGTACAGCACAGTGATGATGTCACTGCTACTTTAAAAGTAAAAATATCTAGGTTTTCAAAGGCATAATGAATGTATTTTCTTGGTGGCTGTTGAGGAATAAATCGAAATGAACAATTTTGTGCCCAGATTTCACCTTTCTCTGTATAAGTTCCTAATCAACCAAATGGCTGCAGTACATTGAATATATGTATTTATTGTCTTTATATATGTGGCCTCGCTGCAGACTTTGTATAATAGGGGTGCTCAACCTGTGGCCCTCTGATTTGGCCTATGACCTCAAACCAGGGAAACGCATGCCCATGCTCTGAGATGGCGGGTCCCCAAACCCAGTTCGCGATCAGCGGGTTGCCAACCTGCCATCCCAGGGCATCAGACTGCATGGACCAGACGCTGGCAGAAGAGGAAGCAGACGGCCGTGCAAGGAGCAGGAGCCAGATAAGCAGATGCTTCAACTGTAGCGCCAGCTCCTGTCCCTGGCGGAGTGATAACAAGTGCACTTCAGCTGGGACCTTTCTAGCAGCCTAGAGAGCAATGCCAGCAGAAGCTGGAAGGAGAAAAGGTCAGTGTATTAATCATCACATACACTGCACATTTGCAATGGGCATATTGGTACTGATAAAAAAGGGTTATTAGGCTTCTTTCACACTGATCTGCAGGTGCAGCGCAGTGCACCTGCAAGTTAGTTGCACTGAGCCATAGACTTCTATTATATCCTCCTCTCAGAAAGCTCACCAAAACTCCTGAACGTGAGATTTTTGGTGCGCTTTCAGAAAGTACACCACACCCTCAAATTATAATAGGAGTCTATGGCAAAGAGCAACTAACCTCCAGGAAAGATGCAGGTGCACTGCGCTGCAATACCAGTGCGGGTAAACCACTGCGCCTCAGTGTGAAAGCAGCCTTATTGGGGCTCAGCCTTACAGGACAGTAAGGGCTCACTTACATTTACGGTTTGAGGGGAACGGTAAAAACCCCATAGTTCATTGTGGCACATGACCGGTTATCAATTCACTTAAGTGGCCTTCGCTTTTCAAAAGGTTGAGCACCCCTGCTGTATAATCTCAGGGTGTTGTGTCTGTCATACTAAAGTGATATCTTTCCCTCCCGTCACAGGAGAAGCGACTACAGTGTTTGTCCTTTAAAGGTGTCAAGGAACGAGAATGGATGATGGAGTCTCTTATCCGCTATATCAAGGTTATTGGGGGCTCCTCTGGCAGGGAAGGCCTATTAGTGGGTCTGAAGAATGGACAGGTAATACCACTGAAACAGTCATAGTGTATAATTTTTAACAATAGACTGAAATTTAGCAGTCAGAAAATATTAAATTATGCCCATTGGGTGGAATCGACAAAGCTTTGGGATGTGAACCTATCTGCTGATAACCTGCCAGACAGCTCACATGCCTCTTTGCCTGTGCAGTGAACACACTACACGAGCAGAGCCTGCATATAAGCAGAAAAAGTACCTTTCCCTATCTATATGGCCAGCTGTTAAAGTGGCTAAAGTGGTTGTCAACTCTGGACAACCACTTTAACCACTTCCTTACTGGGCACTTAAACCCCCCTCCTGCCCGGACCAATTTACAGCTTTCAGTGCTGTCACTCTTTAAATGACAATTGCGCGGTCGTGCGACGTTGTACCTAAACAGAATTGGCGTCCTTTTTTTTCCCACAAATAGAGCTTTCTGTTGGTGGTATTTGATCCCCTCTGCGGTTTTTATTTTTTGTGCTATAAACAAAAAAAGAGCGACAATTTTGAAAAATGAAGATTATTTTTTACTTTTTGCTATAATACAAATCTAAAAAAAAAAATTATTCATCAGTTTAGGCCGATATATATTCTTCTACATATTTTTGGTAAAAAAAACGCAATCGGCGTATATTGATTGGGTTGCGCAAAAGTTATAGCGTCTAAAAACTATGGACATTGGTTTATGCCGTTTTTATTTATTTATTTTTTTTCTGGTAATGGCGGCGATCTGTGATTTTTATCGGGACTGCAATATTGTGGCGGACTTGTCTGATGTTTTTGACACTTTTTTGGGACCAATGACATTTATACAGCGATCAGATCTAAAAATAGACACTGATTACTGTATAAATGTCATTGGCAGTGAAGGGGTTAACACTAGGGGCAGTGAAGGGGTTAAAAGTGTTCCCTGGGTGTGTTCTAACAGTGACAGGGATCAGTAGATCTGGCATGCCCCCCCTCACAGAACGACTCTCTGGAAGGAGATTGCGGGTCTCCGGCGGACATCGGGTCCGCCCGACCTGCGGGCACGCTCCCGAGGCGTGCGGCAGCGCGCGCGCGCACGCCTCTCACGCCGACGGGAGCGCTCCCAGCACGAGCCAAATGGGAGGAGCATTTTAGAGCCACGCTGTAGCCGTCATTCGGCTATGGCGCCGGCGCGAAGTGGTTAACCTACAGGTAAGCCTATAATAATGTCCCAGGAATATCGCCTAAACTGTGCAAGTTTAGGAGATGATATTCCCTGTATCTGCATGTGCCGACGTCATCGGCACATGTGCACTGAAGAATCGCCCCCCGGGTGGCCCAGGGTGCCGTTTCTTCTGTAAATGTGTCGTAACTGGCGGCTCCCGTGCGCATGCGCAGGAGTGACGTCAGCGCGGCTCCGCCAATCACATCACTGGAGCCCGCGCTGTGATTGGCCGGAGCCGCGGACCCGGAATAAGCATGTCGCCGGTCACATCGGTGTGCCGAGACCGCTGCAACAGCTTAGTTCCAAGGTATGTATTTCATAATGAGCTGGTATGCATACCAGCTCATTGTGCCTTTGTTTTGCAGGGGGTTTTTTTTGGTGGGGGGGGGGGGGTATTGGGCGAGGACGATCAAAGGGTGCTGCAGCAAAGGAGCTCCAGCTCTCCTGCGCCGGGCACAGAATAGAAAATGAAACAGTTTGTTCCAAATTGACAAAAGAACCCTGCCCCCCCTTTGTTAGGAGTAGGATCTGCTCTGTATTCATAGTTTAGGAGTGTGGCATAGGAATTTTGGTAATTTCCCCCCCATTATGTATCAAACCTAAAAGCCAAACCTGGCCTGGAATTGACATTTATAATGTAAATGTCATGCTGTTTGGTGTCTTTTATATGTAGTAAGGAGTGTGTTGGTGATTACTGGACTTTCTTCCTGAAACTGCTAAATGACTGGCAGTAATGCTCAGTCATTGGCTTTAAAGCTGAACACCTGGTTAAAGTGGTTATAAACCTCAGACATGAAATGTTAACAAATCATATCCCTCTATCGTGTATACTTGTCTCAATGCAGAGCACTAAGTGTCATTCCTGTCTTCTGCTATCTGCGTAAGTCACTTCAGACATGTTTTTCTAACTCCTAAAGATAAAAAGATGACAGGGGAGGGAGCTCCAGCACACAACCTGTGTTTGAAAGCATCAGCTCTATTCCTGTGTGCTGTGCAAGGGGGGGGAGTGTCCCTTCCCTCCAATCAGCTCTCACCAAGCTCTGCAGAGTGTTATTTCAGCACCCCGTCCCCTGCTTTTCAGAGCTGAGAGATCTTGTGTAAATTCTGGCCTTTTCATGGATGTGCAGGCATATGGCCGCAGATAAACAGGTACAACTTATGTAAGAGAATTTGTTTCATCTGTGTATCACCTGAGGCCAGTCCCTTCACTGGGTATATGTAATAGTTTACTACCACTTTAAGCAAATGTTGTCTTGTTTCCCACCCCCCTCCTGTAGTTAACTGTTGGCAACCTGTAGTGGGTGGAGCCTGATGTGCCCCTCCCACAGCTCTGCTTTCTGCACAGGCTATGTACAGCACATTGATGATCTCACTGTTACATTCACAAGCTAATAACTCTAGATTTGTATCCTTTGTGGC
>BLSH010377128.1:471188-493843 GCA_018402905.1 Glandirana rugosa
AAGTCGGGGGTGTAAGTTAGTGACCGATATAGAACGGCGGAATTGGAGGCGCTGTAGAGGTCTTAAGCGGGTAGCCTGTGTAAGGGTAGGCCAGTGAGGAGGGAGTTGCAGTAATCAAGGTGGGAAATAACCAAGGAGCGAATAAGTTGTTTTGTGGTGTCGTGAGGCAGGGCGAATTCTGGAGATGTCGCGGAGGTTAAGGCGGCAAGATATAGCCAGTGATTGAATGTGGGGGCTGAAAGAGAGGTCGGAGTCTAGGATTACACCCAGCACCCTGGCATATGTGGAAGGACCAATGGTTGTGCCATTGATTTCAATGGTAAAGTCATGAGAAGGGGACCGGGGAGGAGGAAATATAACAAGCTCAGTTTTATAAAGATTGAGTTTGAGGAAGTGGCGTGACATCCATACCGATATGTCCTTCAGTAAGTTTGTGATGCGTGAGGAGATTGAGGTGCAGAGTTGAGGAGTCGAGAGATAGATCTGGGTGTCGTCAGCATAGAGGTGGTAACTGAAGCCATGGGAAGTTATCAAATGGCCCAGGGAAGAGGTATAGAGGGAGAATAAGAGGGGCCAAAGGACAGAGCCTTGGGGTACCCCAACAGGAAGAGATAGAGGAACAGAGGAGATGTTGTTTTATGTGACACTGAAGGGGCGCTGAGATAGGTAGGAAGAGAACCAGGAAAGAGCAGAGTCATGGAGGCCAAGGGAGTGGAGTTTATTGAGGAGGAGTGGGTGGTCAACTGTGTCAAAGGCAGCAGAGAGGTCTAAGAGTATGAGTATGGAGTACTTGCCATCGGTTTTAGCAGCTAGTAGGTCATTGGTGAGTTTTAGTAGGGCAGTTTCAGTTGAATGTTGTGGGCGGAAGCTGGATTGTAGGGGATCAAGAAGGTTGTTGTCGGTGAGGTAGCAACTCATACGGTTGTGGACAAGACGTTCAAGAAGCTTGGAGGCAAACAGGAGCAGGGAAAAGGGTCTTAAGTTATTCAAACAGGTGGGGTCCAGTGAGGGTTTTTTAAGTATGGGTGCAACCAGCGTATGTTTGAGTGGAGAGGGAAAGGTTCCGGAAGAGAGGGAGAGATTGAAGATGTGGGTTAGAGAGTTTAGGACAGAACAGGAGGGTGGTCGTAATAGGTGCGAGGGGACAGGGTCCAAGGGGCAGGTGGCGGGGTTTGCTGTGGAAAGTAGTTTTGCAACTTCCTCGGAGCTAACAGGATTGAAGGAGGAAAGTGTTGAGTGGGATGTTGGACCTGGTGTGTTGATTGGTGGAGGAAGTTGGATGCAGGATATCTCATTATGAATTGTGTCAATTTTTATTTTTGAAATGGTTGGCAATCTCCTGGGAAGTGAGCAAGTTGGTGGGTGGAGGCAGTAGGGGATGGAGTAAGGAATTAAGGGTAGAGAAGAGTTGACAAGGCTTGGATGAGAGGGATTTGATGAGAGTGGTGTAGTATATTTGTTTAGCGGAGTGGAGGCAAGATGTATTTGAGAAGGGCAGATTTGTAGAGGGTGAACTCTTGTAGGGATTTAGTTTTACGCCACACTCGATCAAGAGCACGGCTGCGTTTCTTGAGACTTCTGGTGCCATCTGTTTGCCAGGGTTGTAGCAGGCGAGGCCAGGTTCTGCGTGTAAAGATGGGGACAAGTGTGTCCAGGGAGGATGACAATATGTTGTTGTAAACAGAAGTGGCCGGTCTGGGCAGGACAGGGGTGTGATTTCATCATAAAGGCAATCAGTAGCTGAGAAAAAGGGAAGGGTTGAGTTGGCAAAGGTTCCTGCTGGTAACTGTTTGCAGGTTGGCAGCATGGGAGGTAGGAGACAGGAAGAGTGTGAAATTGATGAGGTTGTGATTGGAGAGAGGAAAGGGGGTGTTAGAGAAGTTGCAGGGAGTGCAGAGGTGGGAGAATACAAGGTCAAGAGTCTTGCCATTGGAGTGAGTGGTGGTTTGTGTCCATTGTGTTAGGTTGAAGGAGGAGGTTAAATTGAGTAGTTGGGAAGTGGCTGAGGTGTTAGCATTGACTGGAATGTCTCCAAGGATGATGGCAGGTACTTCAGAGGAGAGGAAGTAGGGTTGCCATGCAGAGAAGTCGTCAAGAAAGCGTGACACAGGGCCAGGTGGTCGGTAAATTCCTGCAACCCTCAAACAAACTGGAGAAAATAGACGAATGCAGTGCACTTCAAAAGAACAGAGGGAAAGAGAGGAAGGTGTAGGAAGAACCTGGACCCGCTGGATCTGGGTGAGTGAGTCCAGAGGAGGCCACCATGGGGCTGGTGCTGCAGTGAAGTGGAGTTGGTGGCATTGTGTGGGCTCAGAATGAGTAGGAGGTGATAAGTGCAGTAATATTGAGAGGACAAACGTGAGGGGGTTATGTATAGGCTGTGGGGTGGCAAAGGGGGGTTGAGAAATGAGAGTTTGAGTAGAGAGGGTGTTACTGCAAAGAAGATAAGTATGAGCATGTTGGAGAGCAAGGATGGGCTCGGGCGTGTACGCAAGTGCACGTGCCCAAGCCCGCCGGGAAGTGAACCCTGCACTGCGCTAATCAGAGGCAATGAGACATTCCCCCGATGCGCGGCTGCAGCCACGCATCGGGGAAATGTCTCACTATCTGTGATTAGCGCAGTGCAGGGTTCACTTCCTGGCGGTCACGTGCACTTGCGGACACGCCCGAGCCCATCCTTATTGGAGAGTAGAAAGAGGGGAAAAGAGTGAAAGAGAAAGGAAAAGGGGAAATTGACAGTTTGTTTTGGATAACTAATGTTTGTACTTGCCTTTTTAAAGTAGTGCCCTTTTGAAAGTGCCAACACTTAAACGCGCAGTGGCAGTGCTGTTTTCAAAGTGCCAACACTTAAACGCGCAGTGGCACTTTAACCGAGCAGTGGCCAACCTGTCCCTCGCCAGCCGTCCCAAGAGTTAAACTGAATTTATACTGGGATGGGGTTGGGGGAGGTTAACAATTATTCAATTTAGAGCTAATCAAAAGGCACATGGAGAAAGTGGGGGATTTTCTGTCCTAAAACACATTGCTAAGCCAGAGACAGACTTCAAGATAAGCATAGGTGTTTGATCTTGGCCAAAACGCCATAATAAAAGTAAGTGTAACCTCAACAGACAAGTATAAACTACAGTTTCAAAGTCTTAACAAGGCAGTAGTTGATATCAGTTGGGACAACTCCATTGTAATGTTATTATTGTGTAGCTGTCCTGTGCAGTATCTAGTAGACATTTACAGATGTTTCTTCCCCAGGAATTCATAGCATCCGGAGACCCAAAAGAGACCAAAAATCTGATCACCAAACAGGCGGACTGGGCCCGAAACATCCGGGAGCCAAAAGCAGCAGCAGAAATGTACATTTCGGCCGGAGAGCACATGAAGGCCATCGAATTGAGCGGGGACCATGGCTGGGTAGAGATGTGAGTTCACTTCTTACATATATATACATACAAACTGGAGCTACCTTGGTGCCCAACTCCAGGGGAAAAAAACATTTTCCCTTGCAGGGGACTGCTCGTTTTTGTCTAGGTGTTGGGGAAGATAGATATAATTACCTAATCCTTCTATTTCTCCCCAGCACAATGTTGGTTCTTGCGGCTCGTGCCCCCCACTGGTCTAGCATGCTTGTTCAGTGGACTGTTCTGATGTCATCATGCCCGTAGACCTGCTCTTGACTTGAGGACATCAGGAACAGTCCACCATTGGATCATGGAGCAGAGGATTGGGGGGCTATACGCTTTCTGTTCTTCCCTGGACAAAACAAGCAGTTAACTTATGCAGTGCGAGCACAGCCCTACTGCACTGGAATTTTTTTTTTGCCTGGAGTTGGGCTTTAAAATATTATTCAAAAATCTAGTTGCGCTAAATTAGTAATAAAGTGCACCCATAAGTGCATATGATACAAACAATATGTGCCATCTAAATAAAAAAGTCCAAAAAAGTTAAAATTGTAAAGTATAGAATCCTTGTCTATACATCTGCAATATAGCCACCATCCATCACCAAGAGTGAGATCTTGACTGGAGTACCACCACCTGTATCCGGGCAAAATGCTTGCTTACCAGCTCAATGGGACCTCCTATCACAGAAGGTCAGCAACACCCAGCCAGGGCCTTTCGATGCTGTTTAAATAAGATCTCCTGAACCAATGGTGAAGACAGTCCGGATGATGCGTCCATAAACCCATCCTCAGAAATACAAAAAAGCTCCACATGGTATAAAACATTAAGGAAAGTTTATTAAAATAAAGTAAAGTTGCACTTACATCAAGATAGTGTTAAAAACCCCTTAATATCGCTCTTGCTGGCTGGCAATACATAAGCAGCCCACACTTCTAGGAATTGAAGAACCCGGCGTCGCTCGGCCCTACTCATTTTGTCACAAGATGACGTTTTCCGGGGGCACTATACAATAAATACTGCTGCTGATTTTTTTTTAAGTTCACTTGATATAAAAACCTTTTTCTAAACAGAACCTTAAACCTGCAGTTGATTTTAAAAAAGGGAAAAATATTGGTAAAGCATGATCCAATTGGCTGTAATAGGCAAATAATTCCTTTGGGACCCTTTGATGACTCCGTCCAGCAGTGGTAGCATTCCTGGAGAGGTCAGTTGATCCAGGAAGAGGAGGGCTATCTGGAAATACTGTCACTTTGATTAGCAAAGTCTCATTGTCACAGCGTTATCTCTAATAATGTGTATCCCATATTCTACTGACACTGTGTTGCTGTAAAAAATGAATTCCACCATAGTAATTTTCTGGCATTGCAGAGGAAAGGAGCAGCAGCTGTGATTGTGAAGAATCGTGGCACTCGCCCCCTCTTTTCTGTCTCCTTGTCTATTCACAAAACTCCCAGTACGCTTCTTCCAGAAAACAAGGTGTTTTGTGAATGGGCAGGGGAGATTCTGCCATTCACCCACCCCTCATCCATTCATAGAACGCCTGGCGCTCTGGGAGAAGAATATTTGAAACTTTGTGAATGGATAAGGAAACAGGAAGGGGGAGGGTGAGGGCACAATCCTGCAACTGCTGCTCATAACCCCCACAGTCCTTGAATATCACTGTTGTGTGGTGTATCTGCAGTCACTGGAGGGAGGATTTTTATAGTGACCAGCAGCCAGTAGAACATGGGATATTTATTATTATTATTGGAGGTAACTTATGTGACTGGTGCTGTGTGTCCAAAAGCTTTCAAGCCTAGCTCCAGGTTTGATTGAACTTTAAATAGTTAATTTGGGCCAAGCTGGTCCAAACAAACTATTTCCTTCACTATCGGATGCCCCTATTGGGAGTGCTGTATAAACTGTATGTGGTATCAGTTAAATACAGTATACAGCTCTGTGTTCAGCAGTGGAACAGAGACTTCTCGTCTTGTTCCTGGAACAAAATGGAGTCGGGCATAGTGCTGCTTAGCCTTTCAGAAAAAGCTTTTGTGTTTTATCAATGAATACAAAGCTTCCTCCGATTGGGTAAGGTGGAGAGCATGACATCATCTGCCTTCTTCTCCACCTCAGCCAATCAGCGGAAGCTTTGTAATCAAATGTAAGGCTTCCTGCGAATGGCTGAGCAGCACTTAGCCCGACTCAGATTTGTTCTGGGAACGGGGCAGGAAGTCCTCCGTCCTGCAGCTAAGACACAGAGCTGATGCTACATGCAGTTTATACAGCACCCACAACAGTAAAGGAAATGGTTTGTTTAGACCAGCTTGGTCCAAATTAATTATTTTAACCATTTCCCACCCACCCTTAGTACATTTACTGCAGCGGCACAGGAAAACCGGATGACATACATGTGCCTCGTCCAGCCTGTTACATGTTCCACTGTGTCACTGGCTACAGCGGGACCGCCTATGATTTATGGCTGAGACCTGCTGATTGGCTGTAGCCAATCACAGCACAGAGTCCTGTGTTTACATACACGCAGGGCTCTGTACACAGATCAGTGATCTGGCTGTTTCTTCTCCCTGCAAAACAGGGAGAAAAAAAACAGCCAGATCTGTTGGTAAAACAGCACACCTTACACATTCTTAGGCACACAGTTAACCCATTGATTGCCCCTAGATGTTGAAGTGATACTAAAGTTTTGTATTTTTTTGTTTATGAAAAACAAACAAGTTATACTTACCTGCTGTGTGCAGTGATTTTGCACAAAGTAGCCCCGATCCTCCTCTTCTCGGGTCCCTCACCGGCGCCCCTGGCCCCTCCCCTCCTGCCCCCAGAACAAGTAGCTTGCTATGGGGGCACCCCAGCTAAGCCAATTCTCTGTGTGTCCTATTCAGAAACGGAGCCACAGCTCAGCACTCTCTCTCCTCATTGGCTCACTGACTTTGATTGACAGCAGTGGGAGCCAATGGTGTTAGCTGTGTGGCTCAGCCAATGAGGAGAAAGAGTCACGGCCAGCCCAGTCTTTCGTGCAACATCGCTGGATTTAGATGGGCTCATGTAAGTATTAGGGGTGCTGGGGAGGCTGCAGCGTACAGAAGGCTTTTATCTTAATGCATAGAATGCATTACTATGAAAAACCTTCTGCATTTACAACCACTCTAACTCCTTCCCAGCCAGTGTCATTTAGTACAATGTCAGTGGACAGTATTATCGCTGATCACTGTATTAGTGTCACTAGCGGCGCCAGTGTCAGAGACCCTTCCATATAGTGTCTGTTAGCGCCAGATTGCCCACCACCCTATCACAGTCCCACCATAAGTTGCTGATCACCCCCATTACAGTATAGCGTCTATAGCTATAGCTGTCACACCTCAATTTTCATCTTTGATTTTGCTCCCCTTTTCATCATAATGTGAAAGAGAAAGCACATAAAATGTAAAATTTGCAAAAGTCAGTGTAATGATTTAAAATGTGTACTATATACTATATAGTCCATAGTTTCCTTTTTGTATCAGAATGTTCCTGTTTCACTTCCCAAGTCCCTTTAACCCCATGCACTCTGTAACAGGTGTAAATGTTATTGGCCCCACATGGCCAGTTTCTGAAGGATAACGTCATATAGAAACGAATAGCAATGGAGCTCCAGAGGCGGACAGCCTGATCTCACCTCTCAAATAATTGTCTCTCCAGCAAGACCATGAAGTGTGGCAGGACATCCCGCTGACAGCACCTGCCGGCTGGGCACGATGGCAGTAGCTTAAATTACAGAGGCTCATAAATGACTTTCAGCTGGGCCTGTTTCCTGCCTCTGTACCTATCCAGCCCAGTCCAACAATCGCATCGGAAATGTGGCGTGCACAAAAGTCCTTAGAGAGTTTTAATATATAGGAAAACAAGTCGTTCTACCAAACATATTGGAAACGTAATGTCCAGCCACCCATGACGTCCTGCGGTTATCTATAGCCTTTTGTTTTGCTATCTGCATACCTGAAAAACAATTAAGGAAAGGGGTAAGCAGGAAGTCAGCTATTTGCGCTCATTCAGAGCAAAAAACAAGGTTGCAGTTTCCTGTGTTTACTCCTCCGGGCTCATCTTTTCCACTTCCAGGATGAAAGATCTTCTCCTGTATTACACATTCTGCTTCCTGGTCTCAAAGGCTCACACCTTTGTATAAAAATATCCCCGACCTTCCTGTGTTTTATCTCCCATATCCGATCCATCTGAAGTGGTCAGCTGTGGCCATTCTGCTGCTAAGGGACTTAAAAAGTCCCAGCATGCTTTTCCAGACACGAATAGTCACATCTTGTTGTGGAATCACCATTTCCCATGGTGATGTAATTGTGTCACGGCAATGTTTTGGTCCGTCGGGCCTGAAAGTGACTTGTTGGCCTTTAGAACTTAGTCTGTATTGGGTTGGAATTTTGTGTTTCTTCTAGATGTGCCATTAGCTAAAGTCATGTCAAGACTTGTTATGAAGTCTTCATCTCTAGAGATTTTGTCTGTAATGTACCTATTGATTTTATTACAGGAATTTTATATAGCACCATCAATTTATGCGGTGCTTTATTCCTTATACATTGACATCCGTGCCTGCCCTCAAGGAGCTTACAATCTAAGGTCTCTATCTCATGTGCAGCCACTACTAGACTTTTCATGTCTGGCGCTCAAGAGCAATGAGATTTCAGACTGTCCCCTTATGTTGTGGACACTCCAGGTGTTGGTCCTTGGAGCCTAGTCATGCTCCATATAGACACTAGATAAGGAACATAGTGACACACACACTGGTAGTATTATTTCCTTCAGCAAGTTTTATTGCATAAATAGTACATCTTGCTCATCTCCACTTGAAGGACAGGGCTTGGTTGTAGAGCTGTACAGTTGAAGGCGGGCATGATTTTCTGTTTGAGCAATAATATTTAAAGAAAGGACGTGATACTACCAATGTGTAGCCCTATGTTCCTTGTCTGTTTATATGGAGCATAAATGGGCTCCAGGGACCCGTGGGCATGCGGGCACATTCACTTCCACCAAGCGGGCTATTTAAACTTGAGCTCTGCACAAGATTACTGCTGAATGGTGTTCGGTCTTGCTCCTGCGTTTCTGATCCTGATAAGCCTACTTACCCTGTTATTGGCCTGGCTTCCACCTGACCTGCTATTGGATACCCTTGTCTGCTTATGTTCACTGCCTATCTCCATTACTGACCTCAGCCTGGACTTCTCACCAAGATTCTCTCTGTTTATTCTGTATCTTGCTGCCTGCATGTTGCAAGCCTCTGCTTATTCCTGACTCTGATCTTGCCTATGACACAATGCCTTCTTTCTCAGCTGTAACTAGATCCATCTTGTGACTTGATTCCACTTCTAATTGGACTTGGCACATCCATGGTGTACCACCAGCCGTACTGTAGCAGCTCTTCTGATACCAACACTCCCAAGTTTTAGGCTCCAGTATCTGCACTCTGAAATTTGTGCCTTTCCATCGTCCCTGCAGAGTCAACTTCCAGGGGAGCTGTGCAGGAGGTCACACTTGACTTCTCGGGCTCGGCATATAGATGTATGTGACACCCTGGTTGAGAATGAGTGCACTACCTGATGCATCAGGAATTTTTGTATAGCAGTGACACCCGCGGTTCTGCAAGAGAGAAACATGTCATCACAACTCTTGACGGAAAGGAAAGTATTCATCTTCATCTCTTCCAGGCTGCCTTCATTGTTATTTCGGTGACAAGAATTGAAATTGAAGCGCCACACCATTACTAAGAGTTTCAGTTACAACTTTATTCAATTAAAAGTCAGGGGTACAATCCAAAGGTAGCTCACGTGTTTTATGGATCCAAGCACCCTCTTCATTAGGGCTTGACTGGTAACAAGGCAGGCTGCCAAATAAGCTGATGATGGGTCCTGTACTTGTAATTCATGCTGGAAAAATACAGTTGTAGGTCCACTTCACTTCTGGTTTGTTCACATTGTTGCCAGTCAAGGCCTGATGAAGGGGGTGCTTGGACCTATGAAACGCGTGGGATACATTTTGGATTTTACCCCTAACTTTTAATTTAATAAAATTGTATCTGGACCTCTTTGTGGTGTGGCGCTTCAATTTCAATTTTTGTAACATTAAGGAGACTGTGTAGATCCTTTGGGGTGTAGAAGCCTTCTGTCCAGGAACCAGATAATTTACACCAGGGGTCTCCAAACTTTCTAAACAAAGCGCCAGTTTAATGTCCTTCAAGCTCTAGGCGGGGCAGACCATGGTCAGTGGGAGTAGAAAATATCCTGGCATTAGTGGGAGTAAACTATATCCTATCTTTGGTATTAGGAGAATTAGTGCCCCATTGTTGGAGTCGGTGGGAGGAATGGTGCCCCATCGTTGGCAACAGATTAAGACATGGTGCCCCATCGTTGGAGTCGGTGGGAGTAATGGTGCCCCATTCATTGGAATCGGTGAGAGGAAAGGTGCCCCATTGTTGGAGTCCGTTGGAGCAATGGTGCCCCATCATTGGAGTAGGTGGAAGGAATGGTGCCCCATTGTTGGAGTTGGTTGGAGGAATGGTGCCCCATCGTTGGAATTGGTGGGAGGAATGGAGCTACATCGTTAGTCGGTGGGAGGAATGGAGGCTCATTGTTGGGAGTCAGTTGGAGGAATGCTGCCCATCATTTGCATTGGTGAGAGGAATGGTGCCCTATCATTGGGAGTCCGTTGGAGGAATGGTGCCCATCATTGGAATCGATGGGAAGAATGGAGCCCCATCGTTGGAGTTGGGGTGGGAGGAATAGTGCCCCAAGGGCCAGTTAAAGGCAAGCAAAGGGCCACAGTTTGGAGACCACTGATTTACACCAATATTAATACCTTAAGATAACAATACCAGTAAGATAACCCTACGGTTCCAGCATTATCAATCCACTCTCCTCAACTTATTTCAGTGAGTGACAGGGTCACTTTAACACTTTTATTGGATTATCTTCATTCTGCTGATCACTTGCATATGTATATATAAAAAAAGAACCTTTAAAATGACAGTCCGTTCTCTTTAAAGGTTTAAATGTCTTCTTTCGTTACACGGTGACCCTATATTGGGTTACACCTCTGTCTCCCTTTGTAAGAAGCTCTGTGTTTGTACTTCTTTCTCTGCTCATAAAGCCATCTCTGGAGATTTATAGGTGAGTTTTAAGGGTAATAAAAATGAATGGGGAGCTGAATGATGGCGCGTTTCCTGGTAGCAAGGAAAAGGGAAAGGAGCCCCCTAGGTCTGCTCTCTGATTAACCTTCTGAACAAAAAGGGCCGTGCATTGGAGCATTGTGGGAAATTCCTGCGCAGTCCTGTCTGTACACTTGTTCCTGAAATAGCGATATAGCTTTTGGTTGGTTCAATCAATCTTCCAAATTAAATGCATGTTCTTTTATTTAGTTTTTATTGCAAAACATGTTTTTTCTATTCATCTTAAATTGTATTTATTTACTAACCACAGAGAAGAAATGGAGGCGAAGGAATGACAATTAGAATTTTGTATAGGAAAAAAAGGTGGAGAAATTACTAAAATAAGGAAAACTATTAAAGTGTTCACCATTTTTGTGTATTTAACCACTTCAATACCAGCCACTTTCACCCCCTTCCTGCCCAGGCCAAACTTCAGCTTTTAACGTTGTCACACTTTGAATGACAATTACGCGGTCATGCTACACTGTACCCATATGACATTTTTTATCATTTTTTTTTCACACAAATAGAGCTTTCTTTTGGTGGTATTAAATCACCACTGGGATTGTTATTTTTTGCTAAATAAATAAAAAAAAAAGATTTTTGAGAAAAACAAAAAAATGTGTTTTTCTTCGTTTCTATTATAAAATTTTGCAAATAAATAATCTTTCTTCGTGAACTTAGGCCAAAATGTATTCTGCTACATTTCTTTTGTAAAAATAACCCAAATCAGTATATATTTAGTCTATGTGAAGGTTATGGAGTCCACAATCATTGGGATATATCTTGATCATTCCTGATGTACTGACGGCCGATCTCATTTCTTGAGGCCCGAAAATGTCAGGACAGTACAGGTATCCCCCCAAATGACCCCTTTTTGGAAAGCAGACAGTCCAAGGTATTTAGGAAGAGGCATGGCATTTTTTTTTGTAATTTTTTTTTTTTTCTCACAATTTTTTGGAAAATGAAGAAACAGCAGCTGACAGATTGTGCCGAAACACGGCCTGCGCCGCAATCCTTGGAGGACGTCATTTTACAATAGGTCGGGTGGGAAGCAGTTAAAGCGGTACTAAACCCAAAAGCAAACCTTTATTATATGCAGCTTGCCAATTCTTAGATGTCTGCAATAATTTTCTATTTTAGGCTTTCTTTCCTTTATTTTATATTCCTTTACCTGGAACAATGTTCAGCCTTTATTCATTAATGTAAAACATTTACCCTAAAAGGAGAAAACTGTTTGCTGTAACCAGTGCCGGGACAAGGTCATCCAGGGCCCAGGGCACAGATGCCATACTACCCCTCACCCCCCCCCCCCCCCCCAGTTCATGATGTGCAAGTTTAGAGGATCCTACGCCCAGTGATCACCTGCTTATCAAAATCACTGTCGCTGTCACTACTCCGGTCAGCCTTGTAACAAAAAGAAGGTGCCCCCCATCCATACAGTAAACCATTGCGCCCAGGGCAGCTGTTCCTCCCGCCCACCCCTTGTCCCAGCCCTTACGGTAACTAATTATAAAGTGTGAGCTGGAGTTTGGATTGTTAGTGTATTTAAATATGCTAGTCCCTCTAACGCTCCCCCCAGACTGACAATGCTGCTTTCCAAAAGTGTCTCCTGTGCTTCTCCATCCAGAATCGGGGACGCTCTAATACAGGAGGAGTGTTACTGGCCACATCCCCATGTGAAAACAGAGTAAATAAAGAAAAAAGAAAACGAATGCAGCCACTACATTTAATGATTGGTAGGCTTGCATATATTATATGATACATTTTGGGTTTAATACCACTTTAAACTACATTTCTCATCTACATAGACAACGATTTGTTTGGTGGATCAACAAAGGGCTATATAAAATTGCAGACTTCCTTGATCATAGAGGAATCAAAAAGCTCTCATATTTTCAGGAGACCCTAGATATGCCCCCATCAGAATTCTTTTGATTTCACCAGATCACACACTCCCTGAGGTCGCTCTGCCGAGACCAAACAGATATTACCACTAGGACATTTTATGAAAACAAATGTTTATCTGGGCCGGGATCGCGAGGTAACATTTCAGAGCTTTATAATCAGTTAACTGATCGGAACCCCAAACTTCCTTACCAACAGGCCTGGGAGACGGACTTAGGGGAGAGTATTGATGAGGAGGTGTGGTCCGGGTGGTCGACTATGGTGCATAAGGGAATTCTAAACATGTCCCTGGTAGAAGCAATAAGGTATTGTCCAGGTGGTATTTGGTCCCGACACGACTACATAAAATTTATCAAAACACATGCCCTCTTTGTTTCAGGGGTTGTGGTCAGGAAGGAACTATGTTTCATATTTGGTGGTCGTGGCCCAAAGTTAAAAGATACTGGATAAGAATATTTAGCTTGATTTAGTGACGGGAACAAATCTACCTAAGAATACCAAAACAGCTTTATTTTCCGACCTTACAAGTGACATACCTAGACATCTCAGGTCCCTTATCTTTTTTATTCTCTCAGCAGCCAAGATTAATATAGCAAAGGCATGAAAAACCCCTACAATAAATATAGCATCAGTTAAAAATAAGACCTCTTGGATCATGGTCAATGAAAAATTGGCCAGCATCCTTCGTGACCAACAACAGCGATTTGAGAAAATCTGGAACCCCTGGATCAGGTACCTACAGGTGCTCTGAGAGCGCAGGTGGGGGGCCGGGGGTTGGGGGCCCGGGGACCATTGGTGGAGCGATTTCTCTCTCTTCTCCTCTTTGCTGGACTTTTCTTAATTCCTCTTTCTCTTCTATCTTTTTCCCCCTTCCTTTTCTTTTTTCTCTTTTTATTTTTTTTGCTTTTCTTTCTTTTCACACTACTTTTGCACCAATTTTGGTTGTAGGTTTGTCCAGATTGTATAGACCAGTTAGGTCCCTCCTTTTTTTTTTTTTTTCCTTGAATCTGGACAAGACACTGGAAATAAGAATGGTAGTTTTGTATAATTGATCTGGGGGGTGCTGCTAGCTGCCCATTGGCACAGAATGTTCCCAATTGGGGTCTCACGGGCGGGGGGTCCCACCCCACTCGTTATTTTTTTAACGTGATAACAACCATTTATTAATGTTTCATCACTTCTATGTTGCATCAGCCTATGGTTTGTTGGGTGCTTGATTTTGTTGCGCTATATGCAATCTTTCAGTCTCAACTCTGAGTAGACCTATGACTGTAATAGTATCTTGTGTTTATCCACTATGAAAACAATAAAAACGATTCAAAAACTAAACTACATTTCTCTGGTAATATAGTTACATAGTTAGTCCGGTTGAAAAAAGACACAAGTCCATCTAGTTCAACCAAAAAATAAATAAATAAAAAAAATTTAAAAAAAAACATAAAAATTATATATAACCTTACAATCTCTTGTACAATCCTTCACCCACAGTTGATCCAGAGGAAGGCAAAAAAACCCCAGCAAAGCCAATGATCCAATTTGCTATAGCGGGGGAAAAAATTCCTTCCTGATCCTCCGAGAGGTAATCGGATATTCCCTGTATCAACTTTACCTGAAAATGTTAGTACTCAGTTATATTATTTACATTAAGGAAAGAATCCAGTCCTTTTTTAAAGCAATCTACCGTGCTGGCCAAAACCACCTCTGGGGGGAGTCTGTTCCACATTTTCACAGCTCTTACTGTGAAGAAACCTTTCTGTATTTGGAGATTAAATCTTTTTTCCTCTAGACGTAAAGAGTGCCCCCTTGTCCTCTGTGATGACCTTAAAGTAAATAACTCCACACCAAGTTCACTATATGGACCTCTTATATATTTGTACATGTCGATCATATCCCCCCTTCATCTCCCCTTCTAAAGAGAGAATAAATTCAGTTCCTCTAATCTTTCCTCATAGCTGAGCTCCCCCATGCCTCTTATTAGTTTGGTTGCCCTTCTCTGCACTTTCTCCAGTTCCCCGATATCCTTTTTGAGAACTGGTGCCCAAAACTGAACTGCATATTCCAGATGAGGTCTTACTAATGATTTGTACAGGGGGGGAAAATTATATCTCTATCTCTGGAGTCCCAGAGTGCATGTAAGAAAAGTAGAGTTATGTTTTAAAGGGGCAGTGCACCCAAAACTTAGAATGGGGGGTGTGAGCATGTTTAAGCTTAGATAGTATTTGATTGGACTTCTACTTTAACTCTCTAGTGTACACCATAAACAGTGATATCCATTTTGAGTTTGAGGAAACCTATACCTGGGAACTCCAGACCAGTCAGTCCAACATTGGTGGTATTCAAACTATTGGAGGGGATGATAAGGGACTATATCCAAGAATTTGCTGATGAAAACCGTATCATTAGTAGTAATCAGCATGGGTTTATGAAAGGCCGTTCTTGCCAAACCAATCTGTTAACATTCTACAAGGAAGTGAGCTGCCGTCTAGAGATAAAGGAAGGCCAGTGGATGTGGTATATCTGGATTTTGCAAAAGTATTCAATACAGTCCCCTACAGATGCTTAATTCCCAAACTGAGGTCTGTAGGCATGGACCATAGGATTTGTACATGCTTAGAAAATTGGTTACAGGGGCGTGTCCAAAGGGTGGTGATAAATAGGCAATACTCAGACTGGTCCGGTAAGGTAAGTGGGGTACCCAAAGGCCCTGTCCTGGGACCATTTCTATTTAATTTTTTCATAAATGATCTAGAGGTCGGTATAAATCGCTCAATCTCAGTGTTTGCTGATGACACAAACCTAAGCAAGGAAGTAACTTCACAGCACAATATAGAAACTTTACAAGAAGACCTCGGTAAAATAATGGGGTGGGCAACTACATGGCAAATGAGGTATAATGTTGAAAAATATAAAGTAATGCACTTGGGAATCAAAATGTCAATACAAGTTACTCGCTAGGGGGAAAACCTCTGGGGGAATCCAGGATGGAGAAAGACCTGGAGGTCCTAGTAGATGACAGACTCAGCAGTGGTATGCAATGCCAAGCTGCAGAAAGCAAAGCCAGCAGAACATTAGCATGCATAAAAAAGGGAATTTACTCCAGAGATAAAACGATAATTCTGCCACTTTATAAAACTATGCTTAGGCCACATTTGGAGTATTCCATCCATCTGGTTAGGCCACATCTGGGGTATTCCATCCATCTTGTTAGGCCACATCTGGAGTATTCCATCCAACTGGTTAGGCCACATCTGGAGTATTCCATCCATCTGGTTAGGCCACATCTGGGGTATTCCATCCATCTGGTTAGGCCACATCTGGGGTATTCCATCCATCTGGTTAGGCCACATCTGGGGTATTCCATCCATCTGGTTAGCCCACATCTGGGGTATTCCATCCAATTCTGGTCACCAATATACAAATACCTCAGTGGTGATTCTGGCATAGGGAATAAACTATTAAGTCTCAGGGGGTATAAGAAGACACAGGGTCAATTAGCGCTTTAACCTTAACCACTTCAATACTATGCACTTATAACACTTCCCTACCAGACCAATTTTCAGTTTTCAGTGCTGTTGCGCTTTGAATGACAATTGCGCGGTCCTGCGACGCTGCACCCAAACAGGTTTTTTATCATTTTGTTCCCACAAATAGAGCTTTCTTTTGGTGGTATTTGATCACCCCTGCGGTTTTTATTTTTTGCGCTACAAATAAAAAAAGACCGAAAATTTTGAGAAAAAAAAATTCTCTATTTTTGTCACAAAACTTTGTAAATAAGTACATTTTCTCCATCACTGGTGGGCACTGATGAGGCTACACTGACAGGCACTGATGTGGCAGTACTGATTGGCACTGATGAGGCGGCACTGATGAGGTGGCACTGATGATGAGGCACTTATATACAGCAATGATGAGCACTGTTAGGCGGCACTGATAATCAGCACTGACGGGTACTGCTAGGTGGCACTGATATACAGCACTGACGGGCACTGATATGCAGCACTGACAGACACTGCTAAGCGGCACTGATGGGCACTCATAGACAGCACTGATTGGCACTCATAGGCGGCACTGGGCACTGATAGGTGGCACTGATGGGCACTGATAGGTGGGCACTGGTACGTGGCAATGGTGGGCACTGATATGTGGCACTGGTATGCATTGATAGGGGCACTGGTGGCCACTGATAGGGGCACTGGTGGGCATATATACTGATAGAGGCTCATTCCCTGGTGGTCTAGGGTGGCAACTGAAGGTGGCACTGAGTGCCATCCACATTGGGCACTATGCCTCTTACCTGGTGGTCTCCCTGGTGGTCCAGATCGGCTCCCTGGTCGGCTCCCTGGTGGTCCTGGGTGGGCACATCCCTGGTGGTCCCAGGGCAGGCTCCCTGGTGGTCTAGTGTGGCGATCCAAGGGGGGGCTGTGCTGATAAATCATCAGCACAAACCCCCCCTGTCAGGAGAGCAGCCGATCGGCTCTCCACTCCTCAGGTCTGCAGACCCAAGTACAGGAAAGCCGATAAAGCGCTGACCCCCCACACCACCGATCGCCACGATGCGTGCCCCCCCCCCCCCCCGGGCGCGCGGCTGCATGTTATCCTGAGGACGTCATATAACGTCCAGTCAGGATAATTGAACCACTTCCCGGCCGTCATTCTGCATACGGCGATCGGGAAGTGGTTAAACTGCGTAGGGGATTTTTCACTGTCAGGGCGCTAAGGATGTGGAATTCACTTCCACAATCGGTGGTGTCAGCAGGAAGTATTGATCACTTTAAAAAACTCTTGGACATGTATCTTAGCAAGCACAGTATACAGGGATATGGGAAATTATTATGAACACGTATACCTTCACAGGTTCAACTGGATGGACTGGTGTCTTCATTCAACTTTACCTACTACTAGTGATGGTTGGCTGCAACTATATGATGTGCAGCAGTCTATGGCAACAAACTAAAAATCTGCTTTTAGATGCTTGTAGTTCAAAGACTAAAGAATCTGGATTTCTGCTTCCTTTCTGCAGGTTAACGCACACCATTGCTGTTACAATTTGTTAATGTTCATATTTACTTTCCAGGTTGATCGACATAGCGCGGAAGCTGGACAAGGCCGAGCGGGAACCGCTGTCAAAGTGCGCTTACTATTTTAAGAAGCTGCAGCACCATGGCTACGCGGCCGAGACGTACATGAAGATTGGGGATCTGAAGGCTTTGGTCCTTCTTCACGTGGAGACACAGCACTGGGATGAGGTAAATGATTACTGCTGTGCTCATAGGGCATTGTATCCAAAATTGGGAAACATATTTGTTTTAAAGATGAATTCCATGTATGGATAGTTTTTACATAGTTACATTGGTCTAACTTGGGTCATTTTAACTATGTATTTACCATACATACCTCTAGAATCTGGAAATCACTGTAGTAGGCACCGCTAATACATTGATCTCCACTTCCTTCTGGGTCCTGTGCCGAGGGGCTGCCCTGCTGCATTGTGAACACTGGAGGTTGGCCACTTGCCATTTATGGAATGCTTTGCATTTTCATAATGAATGGAGGGGAAATCTTCCAATGGGGACACTAGCTCTGATGACCTGGGGGTCCCCAAGGAATTCCCTTAATTTGCATCAGAGAAAATTGAGTATTGTCCGTGATACTTTTTTTATTTGCACTAACATACAATTTTCAGGACAAGCTTTCAGGGTGTGTCACCTTCTTCAAGGTCCAAGCATTACTGATTCACAATAGTTTTAGCTGAATGTTTTAAAAAATAAAAAATAAAAAAAATAATCTCAGAGGGAAAGGAAAAAGGAAAAAAAAGGAAACACAAAAAAACACACACAAACCAATGTATATGGAACTGGTACTAAAGCTAGCAGCAGAGTCAGTGAGATAAGACAGAGGTAGAGCTCTAGACTGGGGGGGGGGGGGTTGACAGTCACAGAGCACCTCAAACCTTAATTTGCATGAATCTCTGCTCACTCTCCTCAATGGGGCATAGATGGCAAAAAATAAACTGACAGGGGTTATGACCCTCCCTTATTCTATCTAAAATGGAAAAAATAAAGTTTTGCCTATACTATAGGTCTACTTTAACTGAACTACCCTAAATCCACCCCCTTCCAAAACTTAAAAAAAAACATCATCTAAAGAAAAAAAAAAAAGTTTTGCCAGTAGTTTGTCTTTAATGTCCCATCAATTCCTCCCCTATTCCTTTTATCCACTGGGAATGAAAAAAAAAATCTTTGTGTAGGCTATGAGTCCCAGGGCTATGGATTCTGCTCTTGAGAGCGTTGATATGGCTAGTACTGTCACATGTTCCTCTATAGACAAAAGTACCGGAAGTAATTCTTTTGGCTCACATTGTTGAACAGAGCAACAAAGAAGCAAAGTAAAGTTACTGTATACACAATATGGCCGAATGTATGTGCACACCCTTCCAAATGAGTTCAGGTGTTGTGTTTTCCAATGGGATGTACTGTTAATGCTACAGCATACAAAGGCATTTTAGACACTTATGCCTCCAACCTTGTGGTAACAATTTGGGGAAGCCTCTTTTTTCTGTTCCACCATAACTGAGCACCTTTTGCAAAGCCAGCTCCATAAAGACATGGTTTGACCAGTTTGGTGTGGAGGAACACTCCTCAGGAGTGCGGCGCGCACGCGCCCCCTAGTGGCTGTTCGCATATCGCCGCCTTTTTACGGCGATTCGTGCTCAGCATCCCGACTGCCACCGTGAAAACCCGGCGCGCGTTCAGGAAGTGGTTAAAGCAGCTAATTTTTATAAGCTAATGTAATGAAAAGTGTCTGTATTGTCCAAATGAACCAGACACATTCCATCTGTCATTTTTCTGGTAGGAATTTAGAAAGTCAGCGAATAGTTTCTGCTGGCAACTCTTCAGTCACAAGTTCTTTCTTTAATTGGCTCTGTGTGTTTTGACTAAACAGCAGGGCAGCCATTTTTTTCTAGTCTGCGGCTTACATGCTTTATGTAAATTCTCAGGCCTTCCTCCTGGTAGAGAAATATCCAGAATATAAGGATGAGGTATACGTCCCATATGCCCAGTGGCTGGCAGAGAATGACCGCTTTGAGGAAGCTCAGAAGGGTAAGTAAACCTTTTAAAATTTATTATATATACATGTGTGTGTTTAACCACTTCCATACCGCAGTGCGTCATGTGACGTGTGGGGATATCTGAATGATGGGTGCAGCTACAGGCATCATTCAGATATCATCATTTTCAGCCAGCGATTCCCCGCACCATAAAAACAATCATAGTGGCAGTTCAGCCATTTAATTGTTTTTTACAGGTGGCAGGAGGGGACAGATTCTACTGGCATGCCCGTGCGCTCGCCGGGAGTTAGCCATAGAGAATACCAAGGACCAGAAGGTCTCTGGCAGTCTCTATTACTCTCGGAGGCTCGGGCGCGACGTGATGATGTCCCGTCCAGCCTGGCAGTTGTAAACGCTGCTGTGTACTCGGCTAGAAAGGTTGATCGTTTATTTTTATTTTTTTTTATCTCGGCCTTTCCTGCCTAGAGGAGAGATCTGGGGACTTATAGATCCCACATCTCTCCATAAAGAGGACCTGTCATGCCCTTTTCCTATTACAAGGGATGTTTACATTCCTTGTAATAGGAATAAAAGTGATAGAAAAAAATGTAGAGGGAAAGTGTAAAAATACATTTTTTAAAATAAACAATAAAAATAAATAAAGTGCCCCCGTCCCTGCTTGCTCGCATGCAAATGCAAGTACATACCTAGGTCGCATCCACAAATGTAAACATTCAAACCACATGTGAGGTATCACCGCAAACGTTAGATCGAGAGCAATAATTCTAGCCCAAGACCCCCTCTGTAACTCTAAACAGGTAACCTGTAAAAAAAAATGTAAAGCATCACCTATGGAGATTTTTAAGTTTGGAGCCATTCCATGAGTGTACGCAATTTTAAAGCGTGACGTGAGGTATACATTTACTCGGCGTAACATCATCTGTCACATTATACAAAAAAACTGGGCAACGTTACTGTTTTGTTTTCTTTTTTATTCATGAAAGGGTTTTTTTTTCCAAAAAACCTTGCATTTGGAAAATTGCTGCGCAAATACAGTGTGACATATAAAGTTGCACTGACCGCCATTTTATTCCCTAGGATCTCCACTAAAAATTATATATATAATGTTTGGGGGATCTGAGTAATTTTCTAGCAAGAAAATGATGATTTTTACATGTAGGAGAGGAGTGCTGGAATTCGCTTGGTATGGAAGTGGTTTTATATATATATATATATATATATATATATATAAACATATATTGTATTATTATTAGTAGTATATTTGTAATATATATTATAATATAGTATATTATTCATATTATATTATAAAAAGGTTTTTGAAAGCTTCATTTGTCTCTTCCGTACCGTAGCCTTCCACAAAGCCGGTCGCCAGGATGAAGCTGTCCGAGTGCTGGAGCAGCTTACCCATAATGCTGTAGTGGAAAGCAGGTTTAATGACGCTTCTTATTATTACTGGATGCTGTCCATGCAGTGTCTGGAAATTGCCCAAGGTGTGTAGAAATTTTGTTGAAACAATTTGTTTACTAGATCTTGGAAATATTGCCTTCAAATGATCTGTTTGCTGAAAATAAGTAATATAAAGAAATCAAACATATTATGATTTGTTTTATTTTTTAATTCTGCCTATCTAAGAAACATAATTTAAGGCGTTAGTAAACCACCATGATTTTTTTTTTATTTATTTTATAAACCTGCAAGGTAAAGGCATAATGTGCTAGTATGCTTCCCATACTAGCACATTATGTGAAACTTACCTTTAAGAAAAAAAGCCCTCCAGAGACGAGCTGTCACCGCTGACAGGGCTTCCATCTTCACCAGGTCTTCTTTCCGGGTTTGCATCCTCTGGCCGTCTGACTGGCCGCGCTGCAGTTACATCACTCCTTCGCATGCACACGGGAGTCACTGTTCACGGCACAGGACTCTGAAGGAACAGCACAGGCATGTTGTTCCTTCAGAGCTGACGGAACTCTATACATAGAGTTAAAAGCAGGATATCCAAGTACAAGTGGGAACATGGAGAGGAGAAAATCCCTGATGCCGCACATCCACGTGGATGGTTAGAAGTGAAAGGACAACCTCAACCTGGTCTCCCGCCAGGGTACGTTCCCAACGTGTCTCGCTCCGCCCCTCGGAGCTTAATCATGGGGATACAAGTAGGAACATACTGAACAATGTTCATACCAAAACAATGTATAAAATCCAAGCGATTCAGACGTAGTGTAGTCTGATAAGGAGACAGGAGGTATAGTGGGTCCTCACAGAACATGTATTCCTCAACATGTTTCGTGGAACTCTACCGCTTCATCAGGAGGATAGTATCTGAAATGGAGTAATAGAATGTGCATAGTTATCAAAAGAAACAAAAATGCTAAATAATATTCAATCTCACAAGTAGTACATAGGGGAAGGAGAGAGGAGACTGGCACTTACCAGTAGACCAACACACAGCCAAGGTCACAGCACCTCCAGCGTTCCCCTATGGTGGATGTGGGGGAGGTATTACAGCCTGTGTAAAAATGGAAAAAGAAAAAGGGGGCGGGGGGGGGCAAACATTGTGGGGGGGAAGGGGGGGTGGAAGAAGAAATGATTGGGGGGGAGGAAAAAAAGGGAAAAGAGGGGTCAAAAAATGAGAAAAGTAAACAGGGGGGGGGGAATAAACGAAGGAAAAAAGGAAACACGGGGGGGGGCGGGGGAAAAAGAAAAAGGTAAAAATGTGTCCGACATTATGGAGGGGGTGTAGGTGGTATCCCCTTGCGACCTCCACGACACTGGAACCGACACACAACCAGATGACCATTCACGGTCAGAGGAGAGAGGAAGGGGATACATGATGAACACTCTAACTTATAATAAATCGTAAAAACAAAGAAAACTATTGATACGTGTAAGATAATGAGGTAAAGTCTATGATAGGAGGACTACTTCGCCATCTCAAGGTGCTTTGTACAACTCCTTATGTACAAGACACTCCTGGGTGATATGGAGGACAGAGGAATAGTCTGATGTGATGCAGACTTAGCGAACCTAAAATATGTAACAAAACCATACTTGTAACAAGTCATACAAGGATGAACATAGGGGTACTAATTCGAGGCTCCCCGCC
>BLSH010377128.1:499625-514752 GCA_018402905.1 Glandirana rugosa
ATTTCATCGCTATGCTTGTCAGTGTCCTACCTGCTGGAGGAGAAACTGTACCTGAGGACTTGCAAGACAAGGACCTTCATCTTTCTGCTTCATTCTTTCTTTGGATTTTCTGCTTCCATCACCCCTCCAGCTTCTTCTTGAATATAATTCCACCTTCAGATCACCACCCCAGGAGCAGGACTGACATGATGAAGCAAAGTCCTTCTACTACCAACAGCTGTATATATAGTAAATCTCTCCTAAACGGTGCAAGTTTAAGAGATATTTACAGTACCTATAGGTAAGCTTTATTATAGGCTTACCTATAGGTACAAGTACAAGATTAAAGTATACAACCACGCTGCATGGTGACCTAGAGGTCAAAATCAAACTTTTATAGGTGGGGGGGGGGCCCCCCAAAAGGGAATATATAAGCTTGTCTGATCAAATAAGAAACCTGTAACGATCTGATGACTTGACGTGTAAACGTTTTAATTGGATGTTGTAAAGCTGATCTGTTTGCTTGTACTTGTTTCAATAAAAATTATTTTTTGATAAAAAAAAAAAAAAAGTATACAACCACTTTAATATAAGGATAGGCTCAGTTAATTAGCTGTATAGAATTACACGTTCTCTATATTTTTATTGCTTATAAAACTAGCTGAAATGGCGATCATTTGTTATCGTTTCACAAAGTCTTTCTACTTCCTTGACACACCACCCCAGAAACACCCTGTACACGCTTGCAAAGCAGAGCAAGGCCCTTGGAGCGTACAAGCTCGCTAGGCACGTGTACGAAAGGCTTCAAGGCCTCCGAATTCCCAGCAAATTCCAGGAGGCGATTGAACTGGGCATTATCACCATCCGGTCCAAGCCATTCCATGACAGTGAGGTAAGTGCTGCCAACCTTGTGATTATACTAGAGTGGAATGTGAATATTCACTATGCCTTCTGTTATACAGTGCTAGCAGTAATGCCAGAATACAAGCAAATTCAAATGTACCCATTGCCGGTACACTGTTGAGATTTGGGTGATTATGATAAAGTTTTATTAAACCCTCATTATAAAAAAAAGTATACAAAGCACCGTACCTTTTGTGCTTCTGTTATTGCCACTTAGTCCCTGCAGCCTGTGCTTACATAAGTCTTGCAACAAAATCTATTCCCCCTGGTGTTTCCGCCTATATGGTGGCTACACTTCACTTACATCTACTCCCTGGAGCCATGCTGACAGGCATGCTACTGGCTGGGACTACAAAGGTTTGGGGGAAGGGACCAGCTGAAACTCCATTACAGTGGGCATGTATGTGTGTTATGGGCTGAGTAGGAGGAATCATGGGACATATAGTCCTGATGCTGGAGACCACCTGCAGCTATTTAAGTGGGCCTGCATGCACATTATGGACTGAGAGCAAGGAATAATGGGACATATACACTGGTCAACCATGGCCACAAAATTCATGGCCACCCACCTAATATTGAGAAGGTCCACCTTTTGCCTCCAAAACAGCCCTGACTCCTCAAGGCATGAACTCTCTACTAGACCTCTGAAGGTATGCTGTAGTATCTGGCACCAAGCAATTAATAGCAGATCCTTTAAGTCGGGGCCGACAACCCGTCGATTATGATCTACCCGTCGACCACGGATAGGTCACAAGCACATCCCTGCTTGGCTCCTCCCCATCTGCTGCTTCCATGGCTCTCATCTTCAGAGCATAGTGGAGAGTTGGAGGCTGCACAATACTGGAGGGAGGGCGGGAGCTGCCTCAGTTAACATTTCAAGTTAACCAGCAAGCGATTGGTTGATAGGATTCGGGGTGGTCCTAGCAACTAATCACCAGCTTGTCAATATGAAAAGTAAACTCTAGCAGCTCCCACTCCCACCCTCTGTCCAATTCTGTGCTTGCTCCTGCTCTCCACTCTTCTGTCCACACGCTGTCAGGCAGGAGAGGGATACCTACACAGTGCTGTGTTTTTCTGAAGGGGGCAGAAGACACTGCTGAGGTGGGGGGTAGGGGAGGGAACAGAGGACACTATACTGTGGCGGATAAAGGAAGCTGCTATGGGGGCCAGAGGACACTGATTTGCAAGGGGGTGGCACAGGACACTACTGTGGTGGGGGACAGAAGACACAGGGGGCACTGCTATGGAAGAAGGGGGCGTTATGTGAAGGGGGGGCAGAGAACACTACTCTGGGGGGAGTTTGATAGTAGTTTTTTTTTTTGTTTTTTAAAAGGGCGCCGGCCTATCCCCCCACCACCACATCCTCCTGCACTACCCCATCCTCCCGCAGGGATCTTTGATTTCCTCCATGTTGTCCAGGTAGATCTCAGCCTTTCAAAGGTTGCCTACCCCTGAAAGTTCTGTAGGTTGTGGGATGAGGCCACCATGGTTCAGACTTGGTTTTCCCAGCACATCCCACAGATGCTCGATTAGATTGAGATCTAGAGAATTTGGAGACCAAGTCAAAACCTCAAACTCATTGTTGTGTTCATCATATCATTCTTGAATCACTTTTGCAGGGTGCATTATCCTTCTGAAAGATGCAGCTGCCATCAGGGAATTTCGTTTCCATGAAGGGGTGTACTTGGTCAGCAACAATGTTTATGTATAGCACTTGTCAGGTAACATCCACATGAATAGCAGGTCCCAAGGTTTCCCTGCAGAACATTGCCCAAACCATCATACTGCCTCCATCAGCTTGCCTTCTTCCCATACTGCATCCTGGTGCCAGCTCTTCCCCAGGTAACAACATAAACTCACCCGGCCATCCACATGATGTAAAAGAAAACATCATTCATCAGACCAGTTCTGATGGTCACATGCCCATTTTAGGCACTATTAGCTGTGGACATGGGTCACCATGGGCACCCTGACCATGGCTGACAGCGCTATACATAACAAACTGCAATGCCCAGTTTTTCTGCTTTCAACCTCAGGGGCAACATGTTCTCTCGCTGCTCAATATATCCCACTGACTTTCAGATGCCATTGTAATGAAATAATTGTTATTCACTTTACCTGTCGGTGATCATAAAGTTATGGCTGATCGGTATAGGTCTGACTCGGCAGTATCACTCCCCTGATCTGGACCTTTGAGGAAGTGTTGCAAGAGTATAACTGGCTCCACACATTTTTAGTGGACAAATATAAGTCTTTATGGCAAAATACTGCTAAATGGCCTGGCAATTGATAATCGTTGCATAGAGCTGAAGGGAAAAATGCTTTATACAGTGAAGGTTTAATACGAGTTTAAATGATCAAGGCGCATCTTGTGTTTCCAGTTTTATTAGGGAAGTTACAAGAATTATTGGAAGCATTTTAATAACAATTCCTCCTCCTTTTGCAGCCAAGTCCATACAATCTCAGCGCTTCTGGCAGTTTTCCCAATGCTATAAAACCAAGCATGCTAAGATAATTGCCTAATAAATTGGGAAAGGCATGTCGGCATAATAAAAATATATGGGTTGCTATAGAGGTTTAATGGCATTTCAGAGGTCTACAAATGCTTGTTGCACTTTGTAAGTATATTGTTCAATAGTGGCTGGGCTGATGGGGCTTTGTACCTGAACCTTTTAAAGCTGAACAAAAAACTGGGACAACGGGACAAAAACTTTAATTTAAATATATTCCTCAATAACCTTCAAACATATAAATCTACTTTGTGTGCACAAAATGCGTTTGCAAACCCAGTTATTATCTTGGAAATGTAGCAGTGACCTCATCACTGTGCTTTACATAGCTGTGGGAGGAAACTAGCAGGCCCCACCCACTACAGGCTGCCTACAGAAAACTACAGGAGAGGGCGGAGACCAGACCTGTCACCCTGCACAAGGAGAGAGAGCAGAGCTGTGGGAGGAGCCCAGCAGGCCCCACCCACTACAGACTTCCTGCAGAAAACTGAGGGGGCGGAGAACAGATCAGTCACCCTGCACAAGGAGAGAGAGCAGAGCTGTGGGAGAGGCCCAGCAGGTCCCACCCATTACAGGCTGCCTGTAGAAAACTACAGAAGGGGGCAGAGACAAGACCAGTCATTCTGCACAAGGGGAGAGAGCAGAGCTGTGGGAGGGGCCCAGCAGGTCTCACCCATTACAGGCTGCCTGTAGAAAACTACAGAAGGGGGCAGAGACAAGACCAGTCATTCTGCATAAGGGGAGAGAGCAGAGCTGTGGGAGGGGCCCAGCAGGTCCCACCCACTACAGACTTCCTGCAGAAAACTACAGGAGGGGGCGGAGACAAGACCAGTCATTCTGTACAAGGAGAAAGAAAGCAGGGGTGTGGGAGGGACCCAGCAGGTCAGCGGCCAACACCGACAGCACTCCAGGTGGGAACAGGCATCGCAGGTGTGAGGTGAATCTTGTGAGTTGGTATTTATTTAGCATCCACACAATACTTGCACAACATTCCTCAATTTCCATAGCCATTCAATCTACCAACTCACAAGATTCACCTCACACCAGCGATGCCTGTTCCCACCTGGAGTGCTGTCGGTGTTGGCCGCTGCATTTCCCTACCACAGCTCCCGGCCATGATGCCTACGGGTGCCCCGGCACTCTACCACCAGTGCACAAACATTGTAAGTTGCTATCATAGTCTATTTTTAGGGGGGTTTACCCACCCCTTCCCTTTCTGTGGTACTTACTGATAGACTATCCATATCAATTCTCTATTGCAGATATCACACAATTGCTCCTGACGAGCGGCTATAAGCTGCGAAACGCGTAGAGCTACCAACTGTGGTGTTTGTATGCTTTATGCGTTTTCTGATGATATATTGTATTCAGAATACCCTTAGCGGGGCCAGTGAGGTCATAGACCATGCAGATAATATTTATCTACTTGTACCATTTTACACATATAAACTTGATGGATAAGGGGCAATCTACTATGCAATGTTTACCTGTATTTTTTATTATTACCTTGTCTACTGTATATCTATCCTATGATTGATATTTAGATTGCCTGCCATATGTACTTACCCTAGTATATCAATCAATAAACCAAATTGTATTTATCCATCCATGGACTTGTTATCCATCGCGTGTTTCATGTAAAGTCCCAATTTTTCCTTTGCTTGCTTTTTTGCAATTTCTAATACATTTCATATGTGGTGCATTTTTTATAATAATGAAAAATGTTAATGCACAAAGAATCGTGAACCGGCCCTCAAGGTAAGTAAAACCAGGTTGGAGGCAGGTATTAAAGAGACCCGTCACTTTTTCCCCTGATCTGGCATGGTAACTGGGCCTCTTTAAATGCAAAATGCCCATGTGTGGCTGGCGTGCACCTTTTTTAATAAAAATCAAAGAGAAGGTAATTCACGTTAAACGGATTTGCACACTTCCAGGCTGTATTCCGATGGAAGTCTTGTTTAACACCAAGGTAAACACTGTCGTCTGGACCTCAGTTAGGAAAATAAACTGCTGGAAATCTGGAGGGCGGCTGAAATAAATCATTATCTAATTAGGCTTCAGCAAAGAAGAGGTTAACCTCTCAGAAGTCTCACATCTGGCTCCGCTAAGTGTTCCCAGCTGCCAGAGAATCGCAGATCCCTTCGCTAATGAAGAGCCGGGGAATATTGGCAGAGCAGGCCATGTCTTGTAGTCATGTTACATGGACAGGACTGGGGCCGGTGCTACTCCAGGCTGCTGACAAGTTTTTGATTCATATGAAAACTCATGTTCTGTAATAACTGCAGCCTGGATCATGGTGCAGCAAAGTATGGAAGACTACATGTGGGGCGGCTGAGGATGGGATTAAACCGGCGTGCAAATAAATCAATGTGCATTCACATGACATATATTATTTTAGAAAAAGTTGCGTCATTGAAATTGTTCTGACTGCAATAAATCAGTAGGAGCTCATCTAATATTAAACACATTGGGGTTGATTTACTAAAACTGGAGAGTGCAAAATCTGGTGCAGCTCTGCATAAAAACCAATCATCTTCCAGGTTTTATTGTCCAAGCTTAACTGAACAAGCTGAAGTTAGAAGCTGATTGGCTACCATGCACAGCTGCACCAGATTTTGCAACCTGCAGTTTTAGTAAATCAATCCCACGGTTTGTAAGAGGTCCTGCAGACCACATTGAGCAGTAAGTTTTTTTTGTTTTTTTTTTATGTGCTGTTGTAGTGATTTATGCTTTTGTGATACTTGAGAAAATGTATAAAGCCCCTTTATCTCCCATCACGTCTAGAATGACTAGGGCAGCTAGTGATTGGGCAAAGTGCAATGCTGAGTCTTCTGCCCCTTGAATATGAGGGGGTGAGACTTGTAATTTACAATGCATTGTCAACTGGCATATGGCAGTCGGTGTGCTGAGCTCCCAGCATCTTTACAGTGACCAATGCTGTTGGCTACAAGCTGTGGCCCACAGATGATTCGGGTGCTGTTCAGGCTCATGTAATGATTTGGGGAGCAATATGGATGGTGTATGTGTCCAATGCTGCAGTAGTGCCAGCGAGGGAGTGGAGCTTGTCCCAGCTCCTGTGACCACTGAAGAGTGGAAGGAAGGAATTCCCGATGCCACACATCCATGCGTGTGGTATGATGGAAAAAGAGACCACCTCAGCCTGGGCTCCTACCAGGCCACGCCCCCAACATGTTTCGCTCCGCTCTCCAGATCCCCATGACTTAAGGGAGGAGGGAAACGCGTTGGGCGCGTGGCCTGGTGGGAGCCCAGACTGAGGTTGTCTCTTTCATCATCATACTACAGGCAAGGATGTACAGCATCGGGGAATCCGTCCTTCCTCTCTTCAGCTGTTGGCTACAACTAGGCCTTGGAAAATCTAAAATGCACCTGCATTTGAGGTGAACCTGTCACCCCCAACTATGGGCATTAAAGTGTTTACATCTTCTTTAGGCCTTATTTACATGTGCGGTTGGTGTGAGGGGTGGAAAAAATGCAGGGCTGAGCTGCGTTTATGCCCACTGCCCCCCCCCCCCCCAGGCTTCATTAGGCCGCAGCTAGGTTAGGAGAGGTGTGGACTTTATTATTTTAGAATCATACTTACCTAGGTCTCTGCTCCGTGCATTCCCTCCTCCCCGTGTTTTGGCTGTACTTCTCCTTTAACCCGACATGTAGGGATTGGTAGGCAGCAAGCCTGCCAAATGCTACACATTCAAGTCAATGGGGAAGCGCTGCAAACACCAACCACAACCAATGCACATGGTTGCGGTGGGATTGTCGGCAAAAATGGGGTTAAAACAGGAGGCGCCTTATCACTTCCTCACCACTTGTCAGTAGTCTCTGGAGCGCGATCAGGCTTCAGAGGGAAGGGAAATTTAGACATGTCTAAATCTACCCTAACAAGCAGTAAATGAGCTTGAAAACAAACTCTTACTCATTTCTGTAGCTGTAGGCACTGTGAAACAATTCATCCTCCACGTTTGCAACAAAAGCTCTGAAGTTCATCTCCCAGCAGCTTAACATCTTCTGCCCCCCAAGCTCCGAAGTGACTGCTGGTGGGAGGTGGGAGTTGAATTCCTGATTAATTCCTGGAAGGGTAGCAGGGGGATCTGAATTGCTGAGAGGGGGGAGCAGGTGAGCTGGGCTGCAGAGTCATTGCCGGGAGAAGGACACAGGGGTAGCTCAGCAGAGTCAATGCTGATGGGGGGGGGGGGGGGGGGGTTATACTGAGGAAGAAGCATGGTGTCAGGGTGATGAGAAATAGTCTATTTTATTTCATGGGTAACTGTCTGTTCTGGTCTCTCCCCAGGAACTGGTGCCGATGTGTTACAGATGTTCCACCAACAACCCCTTCCTCAACAACCTGGGAAACGTCTGCATCAACTGCCGCCAGAGCTTTGTCTTCTCTGCGTCATCCTATGGTGAGTGGAGCACTGTGGTCAGAATTGGTACATTAGACAGGATTGATAGGCTGCGCATGCAAAAACCACTCGTACAGCTGTAAAAGAGCTTGAAGCTGAAGTTAAATCTGCTTATGTTTTAACCCCCCCAAATCAACATGCTAATGGCATTTTTAAATAAATTTATAGTGATGTCATCATTAGGTTTCTGTGCTTCTCTATGCAATTCAGGCAGACCATCTCTGATGGGAGGGGCTGGCAGGGTGCTGTACATAGTAACATCACAGCACCCTGCCTTAGTACTCCTCTCAAGAGTCCTCAGCCCTAATGTAAGCAGTGGGTTGGCTCTTGGGAGGAGCTGTGCAAATATAAAAATGCCTTGATGGGTGGGTGTCAATTTGGCAGAGTGGGTATTCCTAACCCGGCTACTTTTGCCTGCAGATCCCCCCCCCCCCCAGGTAACACGAACATGTGATGCTGAGCTTTCATGATTGAAAGAACTGAAATCCAATGAATGAATAGGACGGGCCAGGGAGAGTCAGGCTGAGGAGGAAAGAGCTAGATCTATTTCATGGGCCGCATCAGCATTATGGTTGTCCTCAAAGGGCCGGTTGTATTTGTAAGACTATATAAATGTATCTGGGGATTTTCTTCTCAAAGAATAGGTGCAGGAACTCAACCACGAGCCCACCCTCACCAAACCGCATTGAACGGTGGGTGTGGCCAAATTGCATTAACAGTGGAAGGATCCTAGAGGGTAGTGAATACCAGGAGTTCGTTATGTGCAGAGTTCAGGGGTGCACTACTTACCAAGTGCAGGGTTCAGGGGTGAGTGAAATTTCCAGGGTGCCCTATGTACAGAGTGCAGAGTTCAGTTGTGCGTTGCATATAGAGTGCAGAGTTCAAGTGTGCCCTACATACAGAGTGCAGAGTTCAATGGTACGTTGTGTACAGAGTACAGGGGTGCGCTGTGTACAGAGTGCAGAGTTCAGGGGTGCACTGTGTACAGAGTGCAGAGTTCAGGGGTGCGCTGTGTACAGAGTGCAGAGTTCAGGGGTGCGCTGTGTACAGAGTGCAGAGTTCAGGGGTGCGCTGTGTAAAGAGTGAAATTTCAAGGGTGCCCTATGTACAGAGTGTAGAGTTCAGTTGTTCACTACATACAGAGTGCAGAGTTCAAGGGTACGTTGTGTTCAGAGTTCAGGGGTGCACTGTGTACAGAGTACATAGTTCAGGGGTGCGCTGGGTACAGAGTGCAGAGTTGAGGAGCGCACCACACAGAGTGCAGGGTTTATGGGTATGCTATGCACAGTGTGCAGTGTTTAGCTCTCTTTCACAGGCTTTCCACATCTCATCTAACCCTTGTAAGGCCACAGCATCGCAACCAGTTTTGGAGTAAACCCGTTAGGCTGGCATCTATTGACAGCACCTTCCAGGACCTGAGCCCTCAGAGTAAGACATATTTCAGGAAGTTGGAACACTTTTCGATGTCTTGGACCTATTTTGTGGTTGCGAGTTTGCATTGGGTGGCGGCACTGCCAAGTAAAGTCAATCTGTGGTCCAATTTTTGCTGAAATGTGGAAGTGTGCACGAACTTTGGCAGTGGCTTAACTCCCCATCTCTCAGCTCCTGCTTTCTAAAGCTTGCTGTGCAGTAGGAATGAGCTCAGGCATGTTCAGATCCTAGTCCAAACCCACCTGAGAGATCTTGCCAGGAAGCTCGCATTGTAGTAGGCCACTCATAAGTAAGAATGGGCTTGTGCGTGTTCAGATCGAAGCCGGCACTGCACACCACCAATCCTAGGCAGCATGTGTATGTGCATCTGCCAGTCAGTAAATGCCTCACTGCCTATGATTGGCGGTGTGCAGTGACAGCTTCCTGGTGGGTTCAATCCGAACACGCCTGAGCCATCACTACTCATAAGTTGCTGAGGCATTCCCTGGCCTGGCCATTTATGTTTGACCTACTACAAAGTGAGCTTCCTGGCAGAATCTATCAGTCGGGTTTGGACTAGGATACGAACACTCCTGAGCTCATCCCTACTGTACAACAAGCTTTAGAAAGCAGGAGCTGAGAGGTGGGGAGTTAAGCCTTCGCCCATGTTAGTGCACACTTCCACTTTTCAGCAAACATTGGACCACAGATTGCGTTCAAGGGACGTGTATACTTTCAGCTGCAGATCGGGGAATGCCATGACTACTTATTATTGGCCTAGTTCAGTGACCGCTTCCTGGTGGAATCTCTCAGGTGGGTTCGGACTAGGATCTAAACAGGCCTGAGCTCATCCCTACTGTACACACTGCTCTTATGAACGCTGAACCTGGGTATACAAGACCTTAGTGCTCACCTCGGAGGGATCAATGGCCGTGTCCCCTTTTTGCTGTAAGCTACACATACATTTTCTCCAGGCTGGAATGTACAAATAGCCTTCCAGTGTGATCACCCCACAAGACGAATATACAAATCTGAGACTATAATACACAGAGAAAACCATCTCCATATGTCTCCACCTTCTTCAGAGAGCAGTTTGTGTTTTTTCTTTAATGGGTCAATTACTCTGAGACATACAAGTTAATCCAATGCCTGAGCCTCCTTGTAATCTTCTGGAATTTATGTCTAAACTCCTCTTGACAGAACATGACATGTTTGACATGGTGCTTTAATTGAATTGAAAGGTCATCTCTACCTTTTTATACCTTTTTATAAAAAAATAAATATCGATAACTTCCTAACGGCTCCCCCGGTCCTTCTGTCCCCGCTGCACTTATCTGAATTTCTTAGAATCATTCGCCGCCCATGTCTGCCGAATGTACCTATCCATACACTTGTAAACTCCATGCTTGGAACACCTGTGCATCCCTGTGCGGGTAATCACAGCCTTCGCAAGGATGTACAGTGCTCAGCAAAAATGAGTACACCACAACAGATTTGTCAGAAAACCTGACTTTCCTTTCAGAATCAACATTTTCCATGAGACACTATACTACAAAATACTCCCACAAATGTGGACCTTTAAATTGCAACCAAGATTTGTAAATTTGCACACACAAAAAAGTATTTTTCCTAGCAAATTCATTCAAGACCATGTTGCAAAAATGAATACACCCCAATGAAAGTCTTAGGCCTGGTTCACACCTATGCATTTTTAGTGTGTTTTCAGTTTTGCAGAAACACACTACAGTCCATTTATTTATTTCTTTCAGGTACTTATATAGCGCTGTCAATTTACACAGAGCTTGACATATACATTGTACATTCACATCAGTCCCTACCCTCAAGGAGCTTACAATCTAAGGTTCCTAACTCACATTCATACACATACTAGGGCCAGTTTAGACAGGAGCCACTTAACCTACCAGCATGTCTTTGGAGTGTTGGGAGGAAACCCACGCAGGCACAGGGAGAACATGCAAACTCCAGGCAGGTAGTGTCATGGTTGGGATTCAAACCAGCGACCCTTTTGCTGTCAGGCGAAAGTGCTATCCACTACACCACTGTGCCACCCCTAATATGGTTTCCTATGGGTCATGTTTGCATCTGTGCATTTTATGGAAAAGGCCAGGGACTTTTTTCTGGTTTTTGGTTCCATGGACTTCAATGGATCAAAAATGTGTATTGAAAAACACTAAATGCACCTGAAATATGCAAACTGCAACCTGCATAGGTGTGAACCAGGCCTTGGGAGCAAAGCTAAATTTTAGACAACAAAATCCTAATCAACAAGAATTCAAGTACAGGTGAGTGTAATTATTTATTAACCAGTTCCACACTGCCTACCGCATATTTACGGCAGCAGTGTGGACGCTGGCCACAAATCGCCGTAAAAAAAACGGCGATCTGCGAATGGCCTGAGGAGTGTGCCCGCGGCTCGGGCGGACCCAATGTCTGCCGGCGAGCTGCGATGAGCGGCCACAGGCAAAGAACGGGGAACCGCCGATGTAAACACGGCAGTTCCCCATTCTGACAGTGCGGGCATGGGAGATCTACTGATCCCTGTCACTGGGATCAGTTAGATCTCTCATGCCCATGGTAGCCCAACCCCCCCACAGTAAGAACACACCCAGGGAACATACTTAACCCCTAGATCTCCCCCTGCAGGTTAACCCCTTCACTGCCAATGACATTTATACAGTAATCAGTGGACATTTAAATTTCTGATCGCTGAATAAATGTCATTGGTCCCAAAAAAATGTCCGACATGTCCGCTGCAATATCGCAGTACCACTAAAAATTGCAGATCGCCGCCATTACTAGTAAAAAAATAAAAATAAATAAAAACCCCAGAAATGAATTCTCACCATCCGTAAACGCGGCCATTTTTGCGCAAACCAATCAATAAACGCTGATTGTGATTTTTTTATCACAAATATGAGGAAGAATATAAATCGGCCAAAACCGGTGAAAAAAAATTTATTTTTATATTTTTTTTTTGGATTTGAATTTTAGCAAAAAGTAAGAAATTTGGGTTTTTTTGCAAAATGGTCGCTCTTCTTTTGTTTATAGCGGTGATCAGAAATGACGCAGGGGGGATTAAATACCACCAAAAGAAAGCTCTATTTGTGGGGGAAAAAAAGGACGCAAATTTTGTTTGGGTACAATGTCACACGACCGCGCAATTGTCAGTTAAAGCGATGCAGTGGCGAATCGCAAAAAGTGCTCTGGTCCTAAACTGGGAAATTCTTCCGGAGGTGAAGTGGATAAACAGGTGTCCAACAGACAACAAGGACGTTACTTAACAAAGAAAACCCCTCCCATTTCATGATGTCAGCAGTGGCACTACATGGAGAAGAAATGTCACAAGTCCTGAGAAAGAAAATCATTTCTTTACACAAGAAAGGTGAAGGCTACAAGAAGATCAGCAAAGCTTTACTGATCCATCAGAATACTGTAACAAAAGTAATACAAGAATTTAACAAAGATGGAACTGCAACCATCTCACAGAGACGTCCAGGCCATCACGGAAGTTATCACCTCGACAGGAGCGTCGTCTGATGAGAAGGGTTGAAGAAAATCGCCATGCGAGTTTACAGCAGTTAGCTAAAGAAGTAGAAAGCCAAACTGGGGAGATTGTTTCCTGTGACACAATACAGCGTTCACTGCAGAGGAATGACATGCATGGGTGTCGTCCACGAAGGAAGCCTCTCCTAAAGCCCATGCACAAAAAAACCTGCCTAGAATTTGATAGGGCCCATGCTGATAAAGAAGAAGACTACTGGGATTCTGTACTCCGGAGTTGGAGTCTGGAACTGATGGCTTCAAAACTGTATGGCGTCGCAAAGGTGAGAAGTACGAAGAAAAATGCATGGTGCCTACAGTGATACATGGTGGTGGCAGCTTCCTTCTGCAGAGCTGCATGAGTGCTGCTGGTGTCGGGGAACTGCATTTCATTGATGGTGTTATGAATTCACAGATGTACTTCTCTATATTGAAAGAGAAGATGCTACCATCACTCCGTACCCTTGGTCGGCGTGCATTTTTCCATGACAATGATCCAAAACACACATCTAAGGCCACTGGTGCATTTCAGAAGAAGAACAGGGTGGAAGTGATTCAGTGGCCAAGTATATCTCCTGATCTGAACCCAATCGGGGAACACCTATGGGGAATTCTGAAGAGATGAGCAGCATTCTCCATCCAGCATCCAGGCTCTAAAAGAGGTTGTTGAAGAATGGAAGAAGATGTTGCAATATGTCACCAACTTGTTCATTTCATGCCTAGAAGACTTGGTGCTGTCCTTTCAAATCATGGAGGTCATACAAAATACTAGATGGAGTAGTTTTTGTTGTGGGGTGTATTCATTTTTGCATCAACTAATTTGAGTAAAGTTGAAGATTTTGTAATCTAAGTTCTATTATTAACCCCACTTTCATGTAATGAGCTAAACAAATGTTCTACAAAGCTGTTTGTCTAATTTTTTAAAAATTGTTCTTGTGTTCATTGAGATAATTAATAATCCCCTTTTATTTTATTCTAACATTCCGGGATGGCACAATGCAGTTTTTCAATGGCAAGGCCATGGATTCTGCATCGTCAGTTACTGGCAGTCCTTTTTTCTGCTGCGTTAGAAGATTCTGAAGTGTTTGAGCTGCTGAGACGTGTTCTATTGTATTAGTGAGACAGGCAGAGTACACAACCACAGCGGTAATTACAGGACACTAGGTTAATCCTTGCTAATCTATGCACAACAGGCATTAGCAGACTGTTTGGTGATACGTCTGTCATTTAAAGCTATATTTAGCCGGGTTGGGATAACTTACAGATACTGTGCGGGATGAAGAAGACTCGGCCTCCTAGTGTAATGAATCTCCCTAATCAAACACTTCATAAAAAGGAACCTGGAAGAGCAAAGCAGAGCCTTGGATGTGGTGGCAGCACCAAGGATTGAAGGGTAATCTCCGCACACAACCCTAAATATGTGGTGGGGGTCAAATCTGCCTCACCCTCCCAATTTTTTTTTTTCAGGTCCCAACATTATGGTCCTGGATCCAAGGGCACCATTTTCCCTACCCACTGTGTGCATTTCGTCCACCCATTTAATGGATGGGGGTGCCCAGATTCCACCTATTTATATGTTTGTCCTGCCCAGACCCCCTTTCTAAATGAAGGGACTGCCTACTCACAGTCTCCATCCCCACAATGATGCCATTTTCAGTTATTTTGCATACAAAGGTAATGCTGTGATCCCAGGACATGGCCCTGGACACCGCATCCCCTGGACAGAGGGCCAACACGCATGACTTTCCTTGCAAACGTTTGTCATCTATGGTGTTAATACTAGCACTAAAATGTTGTCTTGTGAGCACGCTACAACAGACATTCGTAGACTGTTAAGTGATATGTGTCATTAAAGGCTATGTATAGCAGGGTTGAAATAACTTGCACATACTGCAGAAAATGAAGAATACTGATGAAGACTCGGCCTCCTAGTATAATGATTCTCACTATATATACACTTGGAACCAGCTAGCTCAGAGCAAAGCAGAGCCTTGGATTTGGTGGCAGCACCAAGGATTGGGGATCCACACACAACCCTAAATACCTGGTAGTGCATACTTACCAGCATTATAACGAGACTCGATCGACCAAGGTTCACATATATATCACTCTTAGTAATATGATCCTCCGGCTCAGAAGTAGTCATAAGAAGTAAAAGACGTCATACACGTTCAATAAAGTTGGGACGATATGTATCGGAAATTACTGTGTATAGTGAATTGTCAGATGCTTACAGACAACATCGCACGAGTGTTCTGTTGTAAAATCACGATCATAATTGTGGTATCTACTGTTTGCAAACGTTCCTTTCAGTACGCACAACCGGGAGACAGGTCCCCTACGCCA
>BLSH010377128.1:526010-536032 GCA_018402905.1 Glandirana rugosa
TTGGTGTCAGTGGGAGGAATAGTGCCCCATCATTGGTGTCAGTGGGAGGAATAGTGCCCCATCATTGGTGTCAGTGGGAGGAATAGTGCCCCATCATTGGTGTTTGTTGATGGATGGAATGGTGCTCCAAGGGCCAGATAAAGGCAAGCAAAGCCACTGTCATAGAAGGATACAAATAAAAAAAAAAAGGAAAGCCCTTTTTTCTTAACAATTATTTAAATTAGCTTTTGCTTGACCTAGTAATAATGTATTACATAGTTTCTCTTCGGTATTATTATTATACATTATTATTCTCATTGAAGCACATTAGGCCTGCCGTGACCTCAAAAAACTTAATAAGAAGATTAAACCAGGAGTTGTATTCACATTCAGAGTCCTCCTCGGTATAATCACTGGGTGTTTCATGGTTATAACCTCTACGCTGAACATTATATTCATCTGTCCTATCTCCAGTTATATAAATTGTCATCAAAGCTTGGGAGATCTTATTGAGCCACTTAGGCGAAATTTGCTTGGAAAAAAAAAGTTTCCTTTTTTTGTAGAGGGTGTGTATTTAATGAGAGGTGTATTTAGTGGGGTTTAGTTTGTTTCATTTTGTGTTCCTTGTGTACGTATAATTAAACGTCATTTGTGTACCGGGAAGCTGAACTCCAGGCAGAAATGTCTAATCCATATTGTAAAACAAAGGTCCTACCATGCTGTATGATCTTTTTGCAAGCAAAGCAGCAGCCACTGATCAATCTGTTATTGAATGCAGCATTTCCAGGGCTCTGTGTCTTTATTATCCTGCATGTAAGGCTGATGGCCCCTGTGCCCTGGTATTCCCCAGGCCATCGATCAGCTAAGTTCCCCATTTGCAGTTTCTTTTTTAGGGCCAGTTCACAGTACATGCAGTGCAGTGCGTTTTTTTTTTTTTCCTCTTCCGTATCACAAATGCACGTAAAGTAGTTTTATGGTTTCCAATGGCATAGTTCACACCAGTGCGGTCCGTTCCAGGGTGTTCCAGTTCCAGGAAAAAAAAAAGTAGAACATGCTGCATTTTCCCTGAACTGGACTGTACTGGAACGCATACAAAATGTACCGGAATGCAAGGAAACGCATCAGAAAATGCAACAGACCCCAATACAGTGAAAAAAAGGGAAAAAAGAAAAGCATCTGGAATGCATCCAGAACATTGAAAATGCACCATAACATGTGCGTTAAAAACGCACATGCAGATCTTGGCATACTCTCAAAAATCCCACAGACCTTGGAGGAGCAGCTCTATGACATAGCAGCACAACTGTCCCATCTGTTTCATATAGATAAAACCGATAGAATACGTTTTAATACCCTGATTGGCCCAAATTGGATACAGTCATCTTCAGACCCCTTAAGTTCTATAGCAAAAACACAAGAAAACAGTGGCGCATCGGCCTAGCGCATTATCCTCAGATGTGCATTTTATTAAAAAGATAAAAAATACTCACAAAGGAACTTGTATACAAGGCATAAAAACATAGCACATTGCTACATGCCCATACCTCAGAGCCTGGCTCTGGCCCAACCTGACTCTGAGGAAGGGGTTTGTACCCCGAAACGCGTCAGACAGTCGGTGTGAATCACCATCTCAGCAGCAGTTGCTACTATGGGTGTGTAGCATTGTGCCACTGTTTTCTTGTGTTTTTGCTACAGTGTTTGGATCTCCCCAGTTCCACAGTGGCAGCAAGGCGGCACATTATCCGAGGCCAAGCCATCACTTCGATTGTAGAATTGTTGAAATCACTACTTCAAGCGCAGGAAAGGATTTCTGTGTTGATTGTGTGCCTTTAAGTGCTATAGCATGTGGCTTGCGGGGAGCAGAGGTTATAGGGGATAGAACATCGCTCTTATATCACTACAGACTAATTTGGGACTTGGCCTCTAACAAGCTGAATGTTCCCTAATTCAATGACTAAGCTCCCCTTTGGCATAATAAAACATTATCTGAGCTCATCTCCGTCCCTAGCGGGTCTACTGTTTGAGCCACCTCCTCTCACATGGGAATCTCAAAACATGATAGACTTTGGAATCCTTATGGGCCAACCGCATGTTTTTCAGATTCCTACAGGGGCGCCATGCCATGCAAACCCAGTTCCCTTCAAAGAGTCAAGAGGCCAAGCCTAACCTCTTAATGGACATGGTCAAAAGCATGGACCCCTGTAAATTAATTTCCATATCTTATAGTACGTTACTCCTCCCTTCCTCAACACAACTGGCTTACAGGATAAAGATGAAATGGGCGAGCGATATGGGTACTATAGAGCAGCCTTTTTCACCCAGGGTGCCTTAAGGTTTCTCCAGGGGTGCCTTGGCACAATGCCCAGAAATTGCCCAAAAATTGCATATAAGCCAGCAGGTGGATGAAGCCTGCCTTTTAGTTACGCCAAGGCACAGGTTTTCATTGTACGACCTTCTAGCTGCCGGCATCCTAACAACCAATGACGTCATCAGTTGTTAATGAGGATGTCGGTCATCTACACAGCATCCTTGCCTCAAGGTTGTCCATAATTTTAAAGGGTGCCTCGAGATTGTCCATAATTTAAGTGGGTGCCTTGACTGAAAAAAGGTCTAGAGGATGAGGAATGGAGTGACGCACTAGACACACGTAAGACCGGTTCGCCCACATTGTCAGATCGTCTTATGCAATTATTTATAATACACACCGTTCCTATCTCACCCCTCTCAGACTGGCCAGTTACAAACAAGAGCAAATCATTTTATGCCCAATGTGTAATCATACCTATTGGGAATATTTCCTGAACCAGACTTGGATAAATTCACCAAGACCTTCCTCCAAGAAACCCTATTTATAGCCCAAAAGTGGGTGGGAAACTTACCCCCTGAATCCAACACTTGGATACGTGAAATAAACAATACTTTGCCCTATAAAAAATTCTTATACATCCACAGGGGATGTCCCTCTAAATATAATAAAGTTTGGGGCCGCTGGCTGCAATCTTCTGAAACTTGTGTCTAAACCCCTTATCTCCTCTATACAATCCCATAGTCTTTCACTGTGGACTTCTGGCTGTACTTATTGACAACCATATAATGCTCTGCATTAACTTTTTTGTACATTTCCTAATACTGCTAGTATTTCTTTGGTCTCTCTGATGATTTATATGTTGCACCTAGTTGCTATAGATGTTATTAAGGGATGAACAACCCCATTTTTTGCTGTTTATGTATGTACAAATGCTACTCTGCATTCGTTCTACTTTGTATAACACTTTTCATAATAAAAGTTTTTTTAAAGTAAAAAAAACGTGCATGCAGAAATTCCCCCGGAATGGATCTGGAGTGCGTTTTTGTGGTGTGAACCGGCCCTAACCGCAGCAATGTCCTTGCGTCATCCTTATTTGGAGGACCCAGGAGTGTTAAGCCAGCCATTGGTTGTAGGAAAGAAAATCACATTATCTATGGCCTACCTTTCTTATAATACCCATTGATTAATCCCACCTTGCTGTAACTCATTGCTCCCTGCCCTTTGTAGTTTGTCCCTCCATGCTGACTTAAGACAATATCTTTTTTTTTTTTCCAGATGTTTCATACAGAGGACTACGAACTTCTGGTCCTGCAGCACAACTGCTGCCCCTATTGCCGGAAACCCATGGAGGACCCCAGCCAGTGACATTCCCCCCCTGGACCATATATACCAGCACTAATAGTCAATCTATGATTGAATGATTATTTTTATATAATTTATTAAATCTTTTTCTACATACTGCCTGTGTCTGGTTTGTGCTGATCATCTGTAGGAAAACTAGCTGTGAAAAGTGTTGTCTCACAGCCATGGACAATCATTTGAGTCCAATTTATGGTTCTGCAACCCCATTTTATTCATTATTATTCAAAAGAGGATGATTCTCTGCTGTGTCAGCATTGTGTTTTGTTTTCTGGATAGCCATGGAAAGTGGGTAGGGTTATTACACTACTACTATTTGGTGGGTTTGGATGGAAAGAGTTGAATCCTTTTGTTGGTTTCACGTACCAGAATAGACATGTATATTGTCGAGTATAGCAGCTCTGGTTAGGCAGAGGGACCTCATCTGGTGCCTTAAAGTGGAACTTCAGTATTTTTTTCATCTTTCCATCTATTATATCCTCTGCCCTTGTTGTTTTAACTTTAGATAGTAAAACATTTTTTTTTCTGCCAGTAAATACCTTATACAGCCGACTTCCTATTTCTTGGCTGGAAAAATGCCTATGCATGAGTCATAAGAGGGCCAATGAGAGCTGCAGGGCTGGAGATGTGCCTCTGTGTAGATCCAGGAAGTGAACAGGCAGCAGCTTCAGTTGCCCACAGTTAAAATGATTACAGCATATTTTCCCCCTGGTTGCAATTGCAAACCCGCTAGTCAAGCCCCTGCCAGGAAGGGAGTTGGGATGAGTCATAAGAGGGCCAATGAGCGCTGCGGGGCTGTTGAACTGGAGGTGTGCCCCTGTGTGTCTGTGTAAATCCAGAAAGTGAACAGGCAGCAGCTTCAGCTGCCCACAGTTAAAATGGCTGCAGCCAGACTCAGTGGAGGGAGATTTCTGCAGCATATTTGGCAAGTACAGAATCACAGTATATATAAAATAATATGCAAAGCGGTTAGAGGGAAGCTTCAGAATGGCAAAGATGTTTCTATTACAAATTATGTGAGCAGACTACAGTTCCACTTTAAAGCAGGAGTCTCCAAACATTCTAAACAAATGGCCAGTTTATTCTGCTTCAGAATTTAGGAGGGGCCGGACTGTGGACAGTGGGAATAGTAAATGTAGGGCATTAGTACCAGTGGGGGAAATAGTGCACAATCATTGGTGTCAGTGGGAGGAATAGTGCCCCATTTTTGGTGCCAGTGGGAGGAATAGAGCTCCATCATTGTTGTCAGTGAGAGGAATAGTGCCCCATCGCTGTTGTCAGTGGGAGGAATAGTGCCCCATCATTGGTATCAGTGGGAGGAATAGTGCCCCATCATTGGTGTCAGTGGGAGGAATAGTGCCCCATCATTGGTGTCAGTGGGAGGAATAGTGCCCCATCATTGGTGTCAGTGGGAGGAATAGTGCCCCAGCGGTGGTGCCAGTGGGAGGAATGGTGCCCCAGCGGTGGTGCCAGTGGGAGGAATAGTGCCCCATTGTTGTTGTCAGTGAATGGAATGATGCCCCAAGGCTCGCATAAAGGCAAACAAAGCCACATCTGGCCTGTGGGCCAGAGTTTAGAGACCACTGCCTTAAAGGATATGTGAATTTTAAAACAAAGTGCAATTATTCTTTTGGCCCCCTTCTTCTGACCTAACATAGCCCACCCTCCTCCTCCACAGATGTATACTTGTATTGATCTGATGGCCATGGTCCTACTGTTTGTTTACATTCAGCATTGCAAATCCTTACTCTCCTGGCTGTTGTGCACATTACAGTCCTATAGACAATTTTTAGACCTTCTCAAATTGTCTGTGGTCTCAGGACAGGACCTTAAAGAATTTGAGAGGGCTGTAATGTGCAGGACCGTGTCCTTCAGAACAAAGTAAGTATGCATCTATGGAGGGGGGGGGGGGGCAAAAAAGATAAAGGCACTTTGTTTTTAAAGTGCATTTATGCTTAGAGTAAAATCCATAAGTTTGGAGGAGTGCCAAACCAGAGGTATTAGAATTCATACATTTTTTTTTAAAGCCAGGATAACATGCATTTTGGAGGTTTATAAAGCTCAAGCACCAACCAATATTTGGAATAAGATTTGGAAACTCTGCTCCTGAAAGTTGCTTGGGAAGTAGCAAGCTCTACTTCTCAAACCCCCAAAGTCCCCACAGCCTCATCTCCCTCACACCCTGGCAATCATAGGTCCTCTGACATCATCAAGTCCAGTAGAGAGCCCATAGCCCTGCATTGGACGTGAAGCAGAGGGACAGTCCACTGCTGGAGTGTAGGGCAGCAGAAGAGAGCCCCAGCTGGCAGAGGATCGAGGATCGAAAACTGCTCTTTCACTCGCCTAGACATAAACAAGCATTTTTAACTCTTGCAATGCAGGGGCAACCCCACTGCAAGTGAGCATTCTTCATTGGGCCTTATGAGAAGGTGTAACTCTTCCCACTTCAGCTAAAAGAACATATTTGTATTCTATTCCAGTTGAAATTTACCGCCTGACCCAATGACAGGCAAGAAACAAGGAGACATTCCATCAGAGACACGGCTTAACCGATATACCATCTGCAAAAGCCTCCCAGGGAAAGACATATCAGCTATGATACTAATGATCAGATTAGGTGCTAAGAAGCTCATGTATAATTCAAACACCAACCTGTAGAGGGCTGAATCTGTAAATGTTCCCCCAATCCAAATCTGCAAGCCTCTGCATTCAGCCCTACATGCAACCTGCTTATTAGCACATCCGTACCCAACCCAAAGGGTTATCAGTCACAACCAACTATGAAAGTCTGTATCTCCCCAGCCATGGTACAAGAGATGGACAAACTCCCTTCATATTGAAACGTAGTGCCATGGTTTACCAGTTTGGTGTGAAGAAACTTTGGTAGCTTCACATAGTCTTGATCTCAATCTTACTGAACACCTTTTGGTTATATTGGATCGCCCATTGGGAGCCAGGTCTTCCCACCCAACATCAGTACTTGACCTCACAAATGTACTATTGGCTGAAGGGGCACAAATTCCCACAGAAGCACTCTAAAATGTTATGAAAACTTTTTCCATTAGAGTGGAGTTTGTTAAAGCAGTAAGAGGGGGGCAGCTCCATATACTATAATGGCTATAGGTTTTGGAATTGGATGTCCGATAAGCTTATATGGTTTTGACGGTCATGTTGTCCTCAAACTATTGGCCACACATTGTTTGATGGTCTGATTTGATCCATTGAAAAAAGGAAGAACCTTTGACCTTGGGGTTAAACACAAGCAACCAACCTTTTCATGGTAGGGCCAGATTAGTGTGGGCTAGCAAAAATACACCATGCATGGTGTACCATGGAACCACAGTGATTGGTGGACATGGAGAAAAAATAGTGCTCCTGAAGGACATACATTTATTCCAATATTTCTTTATTAAGTTTGTACATAATGGAAGAACATACTGTGCATTTAATGCGACACACTTTTCACCAGGGGCGTTGCTAAGGGGTGGCTATTGGGGCTACAGCCCTGAGTCTGGGGCCTATAGCCCCGAGTCTCTTACCGGGTGGGTGCAGTTCTGCAATTTGCAGGTATGTCTTGGTCCGGAATGCAGGAGGCAGGGGCAGACTGAGCCGTGGTAGCACAGGCTCCAGCTCGGCCCTCGCCTCCACCTGATGTATGGGGAGGCTCTCTGTGTACCATGATGTATGGGGAGGAACTCTGGGGACCCTGATATATGGGGAGGTTCTCTGGGAACCCTGATGTATAGGGGGGTTCTCTGGGGACCCTGATGTGAGGTGGGGCTCTCTGTGGACCCTGGTGTAAGGAAGAGGCTCTCTGTGGACCCTTATGTAAGGAAGAGGCTCTCTGGAGACCCTGATATAAAGAAGGGGCTCTCTGGGGACCCTGATGTAAAGAAGGGGCTCTCTGGGGACCCTGATGTAAGGAAGAGGCTCTCTGTGGACCCTTATGTAAGGAAGAGGCTCTCTGTGGACCCTTATGTAAGGAAGGGGCTCTCTGGAGACCCTGATATAAAGAAGGGGCTCTCTGGGGACCCTGATGTAAAGAAGGGGCTCTCTGGGGACCCTGATGTAAGGAAGGGCCTCTCTGGGGACCCTGATGTAAGGAAGGGCCTCTCTGGGGACCCTGATGTAAGGAAGGGCCTCTCTGGGGACACTGTTGTAAGGAAGGGCCTCTCTGGGGACCCTGATGTAAGGAAGGGCCTCTCTGGGGACCCTGATGTAAGGAAGGGCCTCTCAGGGGACCCTGTTGTAAGGAAGGGACTCTCTGGGGACACTGATGTAAATGGGGGGGCTCTCTGGGGACCCTGATGTAAGGGGGATCCGCACTCAGAAATGTAACAATGTTTATATATATATATATATATATATATATACACACACACACACACACGCAAACATGTATATTATATATATGTGTATGCCCGTTCAAGCGTATGACTCTACTTTGGTGCTATGGGCTCTAGCCCCAAATCTATTGTAGACCTAGCAACGCCCCTGCTTTTCACATCTTCCACCAACAGCTTCCTTTACAGCTGTACAGTCACTTGACTCGGTAAAGCTGAGAAGAAAGGTGTGCTAGAAGCAGATAGGTGGTGTATATTGCCTACCATGTGTATCGCATTGCATCCATAGGAGAGTGCCAAAGCAAAAGCTACTGCTGACCAAAAACATTACAAAGGCTCGTCTCACATTTGCCGAAGAACATCTTGATTATCACCAAAACTTTTGGGCAAATATTCTGTGGTCTGATGAGAAAAAAGTTCAACTTTTTGGGAGGTGTGCGTCCCATTACAACGTAAAACTAATACAGCATTTGATAAAAAGAACATCATGCCAACAGTCAAACATGGTGGTGGTATTGTGATGATCTGGGGCTACTTTGAAGCTTCAGGACTTGGACGACTTGGCATAATTGATGGAGCTATGAATTTTGCACAGAAAATCCTGAAGCAGAATGTCCGGCTATAAGTTCCTGACCTCAAGCGCACTTCAGGTTATGCAGCAGGACAATGATTTGAAAAACACACCAGCAAGTCCACCTCTGAATGGCTCAAATAAATTAAGATTTTGGAGTGGCCTAGTCCAGCGTTTATCATCTCCAGTCCTCAAGGCGCCCCAACAGGTCATGTTTTCAGGCTCTCCATTATTTTGCACAGGTGATTTGATCAGTTTCACTGCCTTAGTAATTACCACAGCTGTTTTAACTGAGGGAAATCTTGAAAACATGACCTGTTGGTGTGCCTCGAGGACTGGAGTTGAGAAACACTAGCCTAGCCAAAGATCCGACTTAAATCTGATTGAGATGCTGTGGCGTGACCTTAAGAAGGCCATTCATGCTGGAAAACCCTCCAATGTGGCTGAATTAAAACAATTCTGCAAAGAAGAGTGGGCCAAACTTCCTCCACAGCGATGTGAAAGACGCATTGCCAGTTATCGCAAACGCTTGATTGCAGTTGTTGCCGCCAAGGGTGGCATAACCAGTTATTTGGTTCAGGGGGCAATGACTTTTTCAGGTCCAGGCAGGTTTGGACAGCTTTTTTTCCCTTGACCACTTGCCGACCGCTGATCGGCATTTGACGGCGACAAGGTGGCTCTATTGCGCGGATTGCCGTCATATGACGGTGGCTGCGAGATCGAGCCCAGTGAGCGCGCGTGCCGCCGGAGGCCCACCCGCGAGCTCACTGTGTCCGGGGAGGGCCAGGGAGCGGGTGCGGCGGATTCGATCTCCGCCGGCCACCCGCGATCCCCCCCCCCCCGGAGTGAAAGAACGGAGGTCCGTGTATGTAAACACGGACCTCCGTTCTGTGAGAGGGGGAAAGGCTGTGATCACAGCCTTCCTTTACATGGAAGCTGTGATCACTTCCCTTCCCCAGCTAGGGCAGTCCCCCCACAGTAAGAACACGCCCAGGGAACACAGTTAACCCTTAGAGCGCCCCCTGCAGGTTAACCCCTTCACTGCCAATGGCATTTACACAGTAATCAGTGCATTTTTATAGCACTGATCGCTGTATAAATGCCAGTGGTCCCAAAAAAGTGTCAAAATGGTCCGACATGTCCGCTGCAATATCGCAGTACCGCTAAAAATCGCAGATCGCCGCCATTACTAGTAAAAAATAAAAAACCCCAGAAATGAATTCTCATCATCCGTAAACGCAACCACTTTTGCGCAAACCAATCAATAAACGCCTATTGCGATATTTTTTATCACAAATATGAGGAAGAATATAAATCGGCCAAAACCGATGAAAAAAAATGTTTTTTTATATTTTTTTTTTTTGGATTTGTATTTTAGCAAAAAGTAAGAAATTATTTTTTTTTTCAAAATTGTTGCTCTTCTTTTGTTTATAGCGGCGATCAGAAATGACGCAGCAGTGAT
>BLSH010377128.1:564579-575027 GCA_018402905.1 Glandirana rugosa
TGTGTCCACCCCCGTCAAACGTCGGTCACCCCCACCTGTGTCACTGGCTGCAAACTGCCCCCACCTGTGTCACTGGCTGCAAACTGCCCCCACCTGTGTCACTGGCTGCAAACTGCCCCCACCTGTGTCCCTGGCTGCAAACTGCCCCCACCTGTTTCACTGTATGCTGTGTCCTGTGATGCTGATCTGTATACTGTGTCCTGTGATGCTGAGCTGTATACTGTGTCCTGTGATGCTGATCTGTATACTGTGTCCTGTGATGCTGAGCTGTATACTTTGTCCTGTGATGCTGAGCTGTATACTCCTGACACAATATGTGGAATACAGGGGACGGAGTGGGTGGATTCTATAAGGGGCGGGGCTTATTAAAAGTAGGAGGGGTCAAAAGGGAAGGGCGGGGCCTGGCGCCCCCCCATCCAAAAACTTCACCAGCCGCCACTGATCTAACCGACTAACCCGACTAACCCCTAAAACAAAAATGTAGTATAGTGCAGCTTACTATATACTATATATAGTGCCCTAGTCTCTTTGTGTGAGATTAACAGATAGCAAAACAATCTTATAACTTCCTTTTGCAAACTGATAATCTCCTCATTCGACTCCCCCTTCCCCCATTTAATGGAAATTAACACATGCAGTCATGTCAGTGGTGTCTCATCTATCAGTGTTGCCAACCGCCAGTAAATTTACTGACAGTTTGTAAAAATCAGTGATTTTTTACAACTGTCTATAAATATCAGGGTCTGATAACTTGTCATGCTGTGCTGACTTTTTAAGTTTAAACCAGGCAAACTACTTGATATGGATATTGTCAGTGTTTCCATGTTGTGTTTAAATATCAATTGTCTTAGTTTTTAATAGGAGTTCAGTTATTTTTCAGGTTGCCAGTAAAAAATGTGCCCCGCCAGTAAATTTCCCACGTTTTGCCAGTAAAAAACTCTGCGGGGGGTTGGCAACACTGTCATCTATATGTGCAGAGTGTTCACTGCACACGGGCCCCCGAGGGGGTAGGCCCACTGTGACCCACCCCGCACACATGGATGGTCTCCTGGTTGACAGTCCGGATGATCAGTGCTGCGGGGGAAAGTTGTAAGCACAGATCTCCCTGGATGACTGACGCTTCTCCTCTCCCTCCTGCGGCTGTCAGATGAAAAAATCATACAGGGAGATCTGTGCTTACAACTTTCTCCCGCTGCACCGATCATCCGACTGTCGCCTGGGTCCTCCGGCAGTCCTCCGTGTCCTCCTCCTCTTCTGGCCGCTGTGTCCCCCTCCTCCAGGCCCCCTCCGTGTCCTCCTGTGCCCCCCCTCGTCCCCCCACAGCCGGAATCCCTCCTCTCCCGCTGGCTGTTGGGGGATGTGAAAGGATGGAGAGCGGAGGAAGCAACCGGTAAATATGTCATTTACTGACTCCTTCCTTTTCTCAATTGGACACAGAGAGCGTTCGCTACCGACCATTCCTATGTCCTGTGATAACCGAACAGAGCAACCTGTGTGTCACTCAGTTTATGAATGGATGGGAGCCGCTGCCTCTCGTTCATTCATATTCAATGCAGAGAAAGGGACTGGAATCTGTGTCCTCTGTCCCTTTCTCTGTCTCAAAGGGGAGATGTTAGGGGTCTGTGTAGACCCCTGACATCTCACCAAAGCCCCCCCAAGAGAGATGATAAAAAAAATCAATAAATATATATAAAAAATTAGATGGTATAACAGTAATAAAAAATAAAATTGTAAAAAAATAAAAATAAAAACTACTGATGCCACCCCCCCCCCCCCCAACGCCCTACCGACACTGTCCACTGCCCCAACCCCCTCCCCTTCAAAAAGCATTGTAAAAAAAATGAAACACAAATTAAATTGTAAAAAAAATAAATACATAAAAATTTAAAACTACTGACACCATCCACTGCTCTAATGACACTGTCCACTGCCCCAACACCCCCTCCCCAGATGCACTGTAGAAAAATGTAAAAATTATTTAAAAAAATAATAAAAAGACCAATTGTAAAAAATAATAGATAATAAAATAATAAAAACAAAAAACTACTGACACCATACACTGCCCTACTGACACCGTCCACTACCGCCATCCACAATAATTGTGTAAAAAATAATACAAAAATAAATTTGTAAAAAATAATTAAAAAAACAAAATTGTAAAAAATAATAAAAATAAAAAAGATTGACACTGTCCATTGCTCCACTTACACTGTCCATTGCCCTACTGATACCATCCACTGGCCCCCAAAAAGCATTTTGAAAAAAAATGAAAAGAAAGCAAAAAAAATTAAAAATTGTAAAAAAATAAATAAAAATAAAGAACTAATGACACCATCCTGCATATACTACCCACCACCATACACTCCGCACTCCTCTCCTTTAGTGTGCACTGAGTAAAATGTATTACAGTGCATTTTAGGAAAATATATGAAGTATTTTAGCTCCAGATATGAACAAAAGAGCAACAAAGCACAGTAACGCATTAAAAGTGATTCATGCTAAATACAATGCAAGTGGTGTACATCTAGATCAGGGGCCTCCAAACCAGTGTTGCCAACCTCCCGCAGCGTTTTTTACTGGCAAAACATGGAAAATTTACTGGCGGGGCACATTTTTTTACTGACAACCTGAAAAATAACTGAACTCCTATTAAAAACAAAAGACAATTGATATTTAAGCAACATGGAAACACTGACAATACCCATATCAAGTAGTTTGCCTGGTTTACACTTAAAAAGTCAGCACAGCATGACCAATTATCAGACCCTGATATTTACAGACAGTTGTAAAAATCACTGATTTTTACAAACTGTCAGTAAATTTACTGGCGGTTGGCAACACTGCTCCAAACTTCCTAAACAAAGAACCAGTTTACTGCCATTGAGATTTTAGGGGGGCCAGACTGTGGCCAGTGGGAGTAGAAAATGGTATCAGTGGGAGGGATAGTGCCCCATCGATGGTGTCAGTGAAAAGAATAATTTCCCATCATTGGTGTCAGTGGGAGGAATAGAACCACATCTTTGTTGTCGGTGGGAGGAAAAGTGCCTGGTATATGTGTGAGAAATAGCATCCTAAGATCCCGATAAAGGCAAGCAAAGGGCATCATTCAGCCCATGGGCCGCCTTCTATTGACCACTTATCTGGACTAACTCTTCATTCTATGGAGTACCCCAATACAACCAAAAACATCTAAATAAAGCCATGTATAGCAAGGGCCCCAAAAGAAGTCAATTTCTGTACTAATAGTGCCCTGTAGCTGCATCCAGACGCTCACCGAACCTCCAGTAGTGACAATCAGACACCAAGGCCTCCATTTTTCTTTTGGAACATTTATTGGTTCAAATCTCCAGGGTAGGAGGGTTGGCGCACAGGATAAACAGCAGCAAAAGTCCCTCCACTCAGTAGCATCATCTAGTATCTTTATTCATATAAGTTCCGCCTGGTCACAGATCAGGTTAGGACTATTCGGGCCTCTCTCAGAGGCCAGTCATGGACCTTTAAGCTCAGAGGGGTGCAGGGCTGGCTCTACCACTAGGCGGAGTAGGCAGCTGCCTAGGGCGCCGGGCCGCTGTTGATCCGTGACTGCTCTGCATCGATCACTCAAGTCATTGGAGAACCACGGCTGGCAACACACCAGGGCTGTAAAATGCGCCTGCTGTGAACAGTGAAGACATCCCCACCTCCCCCGCACTCTGTGCAGAAACAATTTGCCCTCTCCACCCCCGTTCTGTCAGCCTGCTTTCTCTGGGACCACTCTATACCCAGCCTGCAGTGCCAGCGCTGCCCTAGCAACAGCAGTGAGAAGAGGAGGGGAGAGAGCCGGGACAAAGAGCAGCTAGCCGGCCCGGAAGTGCTGCATTAATGATGGAACCGGCTGGGGTGGGTGAGATGGAAGCCATGCATGTAGTTCTGGGCTTGCCGCGATTTCCCCTCCCTCCATATACTACCCCAGCCTGTCCATATACTACCCCAGCCTGTCCATATACTACCCCAGCCTGTCCATATACTACCGTAGTCTGTCCATAAACTACCCCAGCCTGTCCATATACTACCCCAGCCTGTCCATATACTACCCCAGCCTGTCCATATATTACCGTAGTCTGTCCATATACTACCCCAGCCTGTCCATATACTACCCCAGCCTGTCCATATATTACCATAGTCTGTCCATATACTACCCCAGCCTGTCCATATACTACCCTAGCCTGTCCATATACTACCCCAGCCTGTCCATATACTACCCCAGCCTGTCCATATACTACCGTAGTCTGTCCATATACTACCCCAGCCTGTCCATATATTACCCTAGTCTGTCCATATACTACCCCAGCCTGTCCATATACTACCGCAGTCTGTCCATATACTACCCCAGCTTGTCCATATACTACCCTAGCCTGTCCATATACTACCCCAGCCTGTCCATATACTACCCCAGCCTGTCCATATGCTACCGTAGTCTGTCCATATACCTGCGGACCATGGCTGGCATGAGGAAGCGAGTTGGTGCCACCATTATTTGTCTTTAGGCCGGGTCCAGAGGCACAGGTGTGGACCTGTGGACCACGGCTAAAGAAATAGGTAGAGAGGCGCTGCAAAAATCTCCACCTCTGCCACCTTCATTGTATACATGGTCCGGGCAAAGGGGGTGGAGTCAGGGTTGGAGCCAAAAGGGGTGGCAAAATGAGGTTTTGCCCAGGGTGTCGAAAATCCTTGCACCAGCCCTGGAGGGGTGACTATCTGAACAGAACTGTGCTTTGGCTTCAGCTCCTTCCCAAAGGCAAAGAGCCTGGAGGCAAACACTGGACCTCTCTACGGCTACACCCTTCCCAGACAGCAGGACTAGGAAGCAAAATCTGGGCCTCTCAGCAGCTACACCCTCCCCAGATGGCATGCGTAGGGGGGCAAAATCTGGACCCTTCTGCCGCTACACCCTCCCCAGACAGAAGGCCTAAACTTCTAGACTGACATCTTCAAGAAGTTCTCTGTAAAAATGTATCTTCTTCCACAGCCCTCATCACATATGTCAAATACAAGCCCGCCAGGCCTTGTCATGTGGTCTTCACACCCAGTTTTGCAGCTGGAGCATGGTAGAACTCCATCCCGCCACCTCCGGCTCTCACCCTCCACTACCCGCTGTCACTTGTAAACACAGAAACTTTCAGTGTTTACAATTGACAGCTTTGCTCTCAGCGGCTCCCAGAACTAACAGATCCCTGCACACGCTCATGGTGGGGCACAGAGGTGGGGACTGATCTCTAGAATCTGACAGAGAGATCAATCTCCATGTAAGGCAAGGCAGAGCCGCTTATACAGGGAGGTACTCGAGCTGGGCAGGGTAGGAGAGAGAGGTATGAGGAAGCTTTGGCGGGGTTGGGGTTGCACACTGTGCATAGCGCACCCCTAAACCCTGCACTCTGTACACAGCACACCCCTGAAATCTGCAGAACTCTGTACGTAATGCACTCCTGAACCCTGCATTGTGTACATAGTGCACCCCTAAACCCTGCATTCTGTACACAGCACACCACTGAACTCTGCGCGTAACTCACTCCTGAACCCTGCATTTTGTACATGGCACACCCCTAAACCCTGCACTCTGTACATAGCGCACCCCTAAACCCTGCACTCTGTATGTAACACACTCCTGAACCCTGCACTCTGTACGTAACACACTCCTGAACCCTGCACTCTGTACGTAACACACTCCTGAACCCTGCACTCTGTATGTAACACACTCCTGAACCCTGCACTCTGTACGTAACACACTCCTGAACCCTGCACTCTGTACGTAACACACTCCTGAACTCTGCACGTAGCGCACCCTTGCAACTACACTCTGTACATAGCATGTCCCTGGACTCTGCACTCTGTATGTAATGCACTCCTGAACCCTACACTATGTACGTAGTGCACACCTGGAACTGCACTCTGTACATTACACACTCCTGAACCCTACACATTGCGCACCCCTGGAACTGCACTCTGTACATAGCACATCCCTGAACTCTGCACTCTGTATGTAATGCACTCCTGAACCCTGCACTCTGTACATAGCACACCTCCGAGCCCTGCACTTTTTACATAATGCACTCCTGAACCCTACTCTCTGTGCATAGCACGCCTCTGATACAGCCGGCCCTTTGAGGGCTACCATACTGCCGATGCTGCCCACAATGAAATTGAGTTTGACACCCCAGGCCCACATCAATACCCAGCAAACGCTGTGGTGCTCTGTAGTCATCCACCACTCCACACCTGGTCCCGCACAGCCAAATTCATTTCTGATATCATTGGGCCATCTGTTTCTTCTGGGTACTTGCAGCTGGCCCCCTAAATATATGCATTCAGGAACCAGGGTGAGACAGACACCAACCTGATTAGACACGTCCTAGCCTACTAGAATGCATGACATGGGTGTGTGTGAGGAAGCCCACACAAGCACAGGGAAAACATATAAACTCTGTACATGTAGCACTGTGGCTGAGATTTGAACCAACAACCCTAGAGGCTGTGCTGTACTGCATGTAGCACCTTGGTGTTAGGCAGGGTTGCTAACAAATTTAGTTTGCTGAGTGGTAACCAGCCTGGCTGATTGTTAGGGTATCCCTTTGACTTTTCTCTAACTCTGGGTTCAGTGCACCTCTCTCTTTTGTCACTAGGTGGCATTGTTGCCCTCTGGCATTAGGATGACAAGGGGTATAGCGAATCCAGACTATGAGTGGATAGGTTGTCTCAACCAATTGGCAGGGGTTTTCTTCGGCCCCTTGGCCTGCTGGGAGAGCCTATTTATTTGGGAGGAGTCAGGTAATCGGGGTTCTGTGCCACCTGGACGTCTGGGTGGATGTATGTTGAAGGATCCCGGCTGCTAGGCCAGAAACCTGAGGCCTATCCGGGAGTGCCTGGTTGCTGGGCAGTCCAGGGCCTATCCAGGTTAGAAGCAAGCAGCGCAGAGTTGGGGCTTTAAGCCTGGAGCCCAACCAAGTTGCATGGGGTTCTGCCGGCTGGAGGACCCAGTAATTGCCATGGGTGAAGGAAAGCAGTTACTGTGAGAGACGACCACTCCTGTCGCCAGAGGTAAGTGGGAACCAGAGCCAGAGGTAAAGGGGATGCAGTCACCATCAAGGGACAATCCCTCCTGTTATCAGAGGCCAAATTCCATGAAGTCTGAAGAAGTACCAGAGCAGCCTTTTCACTAACCGGGGACAGTGAAGAAGTTGGGAAAGCTTCAGCAGAGTCTGGTCAGGGACCAAGTGGCATAGTGTGGGTGACGGTTGCAGAATATTTAGTGGGTTAGCTGAAGAGCCAAGTCAGGGACCCAGCGGGACAGTGTGGGTGGCACTTGGGAGCCACAGCGGGATAGTTATGGAGGAGCTCAGGGGATCCAGCGGTGGCTGGGATCTCAAGAGTCTAGTGAGAGACTGGGAGCTCAGTGAAAGGAACTACAGTGGGAGACTGAGAGATGTGAGTGCAGATCTGCAACCGGGGACACTGTGTATTCAGTGTGTGGATCTACAGTATTATTATTATACAGGATTTATATAGTGCTGACAGTTTGCACAGCGCTTCACAATATTAGGGCAGACAGTACAGTTACAATACAATTCAATACAGGAGGAATCAGAGGGCCCTGCTCATTAAAGCTTACAATCTAGGAGGGAGGGATCTACATCAATGTTACAAGTTCAGTTGCTATAGATGTAGCGGTGCCCCCGAAGGAGCTGCTGATTTATATGACCTGGGCCTCCCTCTGATTATCCTGCAGCCAGTCACAATGGATTTTCACACTGTCAGGTGCACACACACAATCCTGCTCGTTATTCCATTGACCAGTCTAGGGGATGAGTTTTGATGCTTTATTGTAGAACTTGGATAGGAGAAGGGAATGGATGAGATACTCCAAGTTAACTGACTCCAAGCGGCGACAACTTCTCCCTATCTCTATGCATCAGACTGTCAGTGGTACTACATAGCAGACTGATCTCAGTGATGCAGGGATCAGACTGATTCCAGTGATGCAGGGAGCAGACTGATCCCAGTGATGCAGGGAGCAGACTGATCCCAGTGATGCAGGGAGCAGACTGATCCCAGTGATGCAGGGAGCAGACTGATCTCAGTGATGCAGGGAGCAGACTGATCTCAGTGATGCAGGGAGCAGACTGATCCCAGTGATGCAGGGAGCAGACTGATCCCAGTGATGCAGGGAGCAGACTGATCTCAGTAATGCAGGGAGCAGACTGATCCCAGTGATGCAGGGAGCAGACTGATCCCAGTGATGCAGGGAGCAGACTGATCCCAGTGATGCAGGGAGCAGACTGATCTCAGTGAAACAAGTCCCTTTTTAAGCAGTGGAGGATAGGCCTGGCTTTGTTTCTTCGAGACACTCGCCAGTGCCTCCTTTCTAGCTCACACACCCATTTAGCTGACTATGAGGAGCAGGAGGGGGATTCTAGCAACTCAGTCTCAGGGATCCCTTCACAGGTCTGTACTCACACCATGCCCCGGGACAGCTGGTCGCCTCCTTTCAACTTCCAAGCAACACTTTGCCACTGTGATACCAGACTGGATCCAATGACATCCACCCTCTGTCAGCTTTAGAGGAACTCTGGGCTGTAGCTTCAGCAACTCCAGCTAAGACTCGACCAAGCCCAGCATCTGGCAGCCTCCTGGATAGTCCTCAGGCCTAGCAGCCAGGAGCTGAACACACTCCTCCACCCCTGAGGTCTGGGTGGGCAGGAACTCCTCACTGTGAGCCCATGTGCTCCTTTTTATATGGATACAGTCACCCAAAATGCAGTAGGGCACCTCCCCTGGTAATTGGTTAGAACTGCATTCACATACACCTGCTGTCACTGGCTGGGTTTTCCTCCCACTGTCCAATAGGACACACTGAGCAGACCTCACTCAAATCAAGGCTCTCCGATAATCAGACAGCATCTACATTTACCTATCTGCTCTCCTGTTAAGCATAGAAAGCCAAAAACGATATACACTCACTAACACCCAAACTAGGAGGGTGCTACATAGAAGACAGAGGTCTACAGATACAATTTGCTGCAATGCAGCTTAAAGGCTCTTGAACTGTATAGCTGTTTGGTTCCTATTTTTGTCTTGGAGTCTGTCAAGTGTTTGCATCTGCCTAAGGGTGTCCTGGCCCTAAACCCTCTCTCCCCAGTTCTGTTAAGGGTTAAAAAAATCTCTTTTGTATTCATAAAGTGTCTGGCTCCCAACTTGCTCTATTTGCATTGCACCCACTGTGGGGATGGATGTTTGCTCTCCCTGGCTCTGGAGGTCACCATTGGGCCTTGAGTGGTCCGGGCCGCACATTACAGAAAAAACTGCATGGTCCAGTGAGATGTGCAGGAGAAGCACCTCTCTGTATGACCACTTCTGCCATGAAAACTTTTCCTACTGCAGATTTTTTTCTATTGTCAGATGCATCACTCAAAGTTCTAATGCAACATGCAGCAAAAGGATGCATCTGACCTGCTTTGCATGCAATGCAAATGATTCCCAATGATTCCAATACTCATGATTGGATGCTTCAGGGTCATTGCACCCACCAGCGCATGCGTTATCATTTTAACACGCACTGCACAGCCATGAATGGTTAGCATGCATCGCAGTGCTTTGTTAACTTTAATTCTTAGGCCCCTTTCACACGATCAGCCCGCTCGGATCCGCCTGTCCATTTTTCAGGAGGATCCGAGTGGGCCACCCATTAACTTCTATGAACATGCGGATGCCAGCGGATATGTGTCCGTGAACACCCGCCTGCCATCTGATCCGACAAGATCTGCTGAAACCAGACAGATGGCGATATGTTCGCCATCCGTCTAGCGGGTCGGATCGGATGGGATTGGATGAATTTTCTATTTTCATCCAATCTCCCATAGAGATCATTGGGGATCAATGAGCGGAGACGGACCTGTCATCCGCCGGCTCAGCGGGGTTCAACGGAGCGATCCTGCGCTGGGCGTCCAGCATTATGCATCGCAGTACATTACAGAATGCACTCTGCAACAATGCACCATGTTCTCTTGAGCAAATTTCCCTGCATTGGGCAATGCAGCCCCCAGTGCTGCTGGTGTGAATGGACCCTCAGCCCCCATTCACATCAGTGCGGTCGTCGTGACCCCCGACGTAACGGGTTACGTCCCTTTAAACGAGTTCTCTTGTACCACGTAACAACGTCTCACGTAAGACATTACATGACGCTACGTATTACGACCTGCGGGTCGCGTCCTAGCGAGGCAACTTGGGGCGACTCGGCCGCCTACTGTCCAGGCAGAGGCGAGTAACTAGGGGTTACTAGAGATACCCTCTAACCTACTTTTATCTTTTAAGTAGGTTAGGGTAGGCTAGGCTGGGCGATCTGCCTACCGCTTGTATAGCGGTAGACAGACCAAAGTCGTCTAGAACAGCCTAGTCTACCGTCCGCCCACAAGTGC
>BLSH010377128.1:583556-597467 GCA_018402905.1 Glandirana rugosa
GCTGTAGCCCGAAATGAAATGCCCCTGAATGTTTCATGGTTGGTGTAATAAATGGGTTACTCTTTATCCCCAGCTGGCAAAACCACTACCAAAGACCAAGGAGGGTGGCAGCAGTGCAGGATCGGAGAATATGGACCCCAATGCTAAGCCAAAGGAGAAGCCTAAGAAAAAGGCTGTGAAGAAAGCAAAGTCTACAGAGTCAAAAGGTAGGTGGCTCAGGTGGAATGAGAAATGAGCGCTCAAATCCAGTGAGTTAACTTCTGCTGAGTTATTGGCTCTGATTTTATAGATCATAAACTTCATGTTTGGTGCTGACTGTATGCATCCTCACAGAAGTGAATCTTGTAGTCGTATCCCTTGCATTTTCCACATTGTCATGTTGCAACCAAAAAATCTAAATGTATTAGATTTTGGGATCTCTTTAGGAATTTCCTTAATATGCAGGGATTTCCTTGCTTCCTGTTTGGCTATGGGACAGGAAGTGCAGGGAAATCTCTATAATGGGACACGGAAGGCAAAAATCTGACAAGGGTTATACCTTCATTGCTCTATCCTAAATGAGTGTTGCTTATAGTTCTACTTTAAGAACTGGTATATAGGGGTTAAAACTTTTGACCACTTGCATACTGGACACTTTCACCCACTTCCTGCCCAGGCCAATTTTCAGCTTTCAGTGCCGTTGCACTTTGACGATTGTGCGGTCATGCTACACTACCCAAACAAGCATTTTTGAAACCTTGTGTTAAAATTCTGTATAAAAAAAAAAAAACTCTTCTCCTTTCGCTGGTAGGAGGCACTATGGGTGGGCTGCACTTATGATCGGTTCCCTGATTGTCAGTATAGATGTCCCTGCTGAGGAATGCTGTTTAACGGCTCTCCTTGCGTGCTGTTGGCATGAGGAGAGGAAGGCAGATAACCGCCAGTTCCTGTTTACACACAGCTGATCACATGGTAAAGAGCCTACATCATAGGCTCTTACCATGACTGGTGAAGCCCTATGTCCTAGGGCAGTGATGGCGAACCTTGGCACTCCAGATGTTTTGGAACTACATTTCCCATGCTCAACTACACTGCAGAGTGCATGAGCATCATGGGAAATGTAGTTCCAAAACATCTGGGGTGCCAAGGTTCGCCATCACTGTCCTAGGGACACAGCACATCAGAGTGCCAGCGAGAATAGGAGGATGTCCTTTTTACTATATGGCAGGCGGGAAGCCAATAAAGCAGAACTTGACTCTCTCTCTCAACATTGACTTTTTAATCCTTATGCTGCTGGCTTTAGAAAATGGATAGGAAAGTAGATCATATTTACTTGTTTCCAGGCTTAGGCAAATGTCCTACATCCCAGGGGTCTTGAGGGGTTTTTCTCAGCTAAGCATACCATCCTGCCTGAGTTGAGGGCAGGTGGATTATAGGAAATAAAGGCTAATGAATCATCTGCCCTTACTAAAGATGGCCATGGCCTGAAATGCTAGCTGTTTGTTTTGCTGAGAAAGCACTTTGAAAAAGGATGGATGGGGGAGTTTGCTTTAAATATTGGCCTTTTTAGTTTGTGGTGCTCGGATGCAGTGTAGTTCCACTTGAGAACACTCTCAGCTAATAAACAGTCTTGGCACCCTCTCCCAATCAACTTTTTTTGCTAGTATGCAGCCATTTACAAAGTGAAGAAAGTGATGGCTGCCATTTAGGAGCAGTGCAGCCCAGGGAATGCAAACTGGGTATCCTAGTGTATTGAAGCCGGGAAAAGGGGTGGGCTGGAGGGGCAGCTGCCCAGGGTGTGGATGAATTTGCCAGTGAGCTCATTCTGATACAAGACATTTTGACAAGTGGATGACTGCTGGCTACTAGCACCCCCCGAAGCTCACACATAGTGGGAGGAGCGTGCAGTTTGGCTGCTTTGCCCTGGGCGCTGGATAACCTTGTCCAGCACTGATTGAAGCAGTGTGCAGAACAAAAGTTGAGGACAGACTACCAAACTTCAAGGCTCTTCTATGAAATCTGTTTCCCATGGTGTAAAATCAAAGCTTCTTTATATTTCAGGTGAGAAACCAGAGAAGGCAGAAGCGGCCACCAAGAAAAAGTCTGAGGTAAGAAGTATGGATGGTTCCTGGGCTCAAGTTGACCTTGGCTGTATCTTTCAGGGCAGCCTTCCTCTTTGTACCCCCAGAGAAACCCTTTCACATTGTCTTATCACATGTAGTAAAGGCTGTACCAGCCGTCTGTCTTCCTTCACCAATGGAAGGGGGATGAAGTGCTGCACATGGCTTTCTTTCTGCTGCTGTTTAGAATACATTCCTGTACCAGAACATCTTGGCATCCATTGATTGCCACTGCAGCCTGTTGACGGGTCTCTTCTTTCCATCTTAGGAGAAGCCCAAGGCCTCTAAACCCAAGAAAGATGCAGAGGAGCAGCCAAAGGGCCCAGCGGCAGCCAAGAAGCCCAAAGCAAAGGTAGATGGAGATGCCAAAACCAAGAAAGAACCAGCTAAGAAAGAAAAGGCAGAGGCAGCTGAGGGGTCCTCAAAGGACTCTGAAGAAAATGGCACTGCCAAATCCAGCAAGAAAGGGAAGAAGTGACTTGATGTGGCAGCAGATGAAGGATTTTAATTTATTTGAATAAACGGTTTTATCATGCGGCTTTTTCTGGAAAAAGCTGAATGTGTTGGGTCCCGTCAATCTTTGGATGAGCTACTAGAAGTTTTCGGAATGCATTACTTGATGTGGCAACAGATATTTAATTGTAAAATGGATTTTAATTAATTTGAATAAAGTATTTTAATACAAAAGTTACTGTTTCATCTTGTGGGACTATGTCTGGAAAATCTGAATTGGAAGAGCTACAGGGAGGGGGAGATTGATTCCCCAGCTTATATTGTCTGTTTGCCCACTTACAAATGATCAGGGTTTTTTTTATTTTCTTTTATGGTAGGTTTAGGTTAACAGTGAGACAGTAAGAACCAATATCCAGGAAAAACGCATCTTAAAATTGCCCAAAAGACAAGAGCTGTTGCAGGATGTCAGGGATAAGACTGTAGACCTACACAAGGCTACAAGACCATCGTCAAGCAGCTTGGTGAGAGGGAGACCACAATTGGTGCCATTTATTTGCAAATGGAAGAAACCCAAAACTCAATCTCCCTCAGTCGGGGCTCCATGTAAGATCTCGTCTCCATGGAGTGTAAATGATCATGAGAACTGAGTAATCAGCCCAGAACTACACGGGAGAATCTTGTCAATGATCTCAAGGCAGCAGTGACCATAGCCACCAAGAAAACAATTGGTAACTCGCTATGCCGTGAAGGATTGAAATCCTGCAGCATCCACAAGGTCCGCCTGCTCAAGGCACATGTACAGCCCGTCTGAAGTTGGCTAATGAACATCTGAATGATTCAGAGGAGAAAGTGTTGGTCACATGAGACCAAAATCAAGTTCTTTGACCTCAACTCGCCATGTTTTGAGGAATGCTGCTTATGACCCCCAAGAACACCATCCCCACTGTCAAACATGCTTTGGGGGTGTTTTTCTGCTGGGGGGCAGACATCAAAATATTTTTTGGGGCCCCTTACACATCCCCAGGCCTCACCACAAACATTCTCCAGGGCCCTCCCACTGAGTCCTTTGGTGCACCCACTTTTATTTTAACACTCGTACAACTTCTATTCCTATTTGTGCCCAGTATCATCCATCCCACAATATATACCCCCCCCCCCTGCCCCGAATCATCCATCTCCCTCCACAATATATCCCCCACCTCTGCCCAGAATCCTGGAGAGGGATGGATGATGCGTGGGAGTGTATATTGGGGGGGGGGGTATATTGTGGAGAGGGCTTGATGGTGGGGGGGGGGGGAGATTTATTGAGGCGAGGGATGAGGATGACTGGGTGGGGATGAATTGTGTAACTCATCCCCACCCAGAGTCCTCCTTATCCCTCTCCACAATGCAACTCAAACAGTGCAGCCAAGCAGTGCCAGCTTTACCACTAGACGGTTGCCTGGCCGTTGTTGGTCCATCACTGGCTGCTCTGCATGTCATCAGAGGAGAGCTGTTCTGCCTAGATTGGGTCAGTGTGAAGTGGTAGTGGGCTAAGCACTCTATGGCTATATAGTGCGACAGACTGCCCATACCTTTTAAGATGTTCAGGTACTTTATAAATAACCTTGCAGGATTTAAATGTCATTATTGCATGTGTGCGCTGTGATATGCTGTTTTGATTTATTTTTGTGTGAAGTGGAGAGCTGCGGCTGGAAAATTGTAAAATCTGTCATTTGAGATAATGCAAATGTATATAGAAATAGTGACTGGTCTGTCAAATCCCCCCCCCCCCGTGAGGTTGTATTTGATGGGCACGGGTAAGGCTGAGCTGGGGGGGATGGTGGTGGCAAAATGAGGTTTCGTCTAGGGTGTCAAAAATCCTTGGACCATCCCTGCAGCCAAATACTCATCCCTTTCCACAATGTGGCCAAATTTTCAGCACAGGGGCACAGTCAATACACAGTGCAATGCCTCTGTGACTTACTCGCTGCTCTAATTTCTACACGCACCTAGGAGGGTTGACCACTTTCAAAGAAAAAAAACTAACCACGCCCCCTGGCACAGTGACCCAAAACACATGGCCAAGGCAACAAAGGAGTGGCTCAAGAAGAAGCACATTAAGGTCCTGGAGTGGCCTAGCCAGTCTTCAGACTTTAATACCATAGAAAATATATGGAGGGAGCTGAAGGTTGGAGTTACCAAACGTCGGCCTCCAAACCTTAATGACTTGGTGAGGATCTGCAAAGAGGAGTGGGACAAAATCCCTCCTGAGATGTCTACAAACCTGGTGGCCAACTACAAGAAACGACTGAGCTCTATGATTGCCAACAATGGTTTCGCCACCAAGTACTAAGTCCTGTTTTGCGAAGGGGTCAAATAATTATTTCACTCAAAATGAAAATCAATTTATAACTTTTTTGAAATTCATTTTTTCTGTTCTCTCGCTGTTAAAATAAACCGACCATTAAAATTATAGACTGATCATTTCTTTGTCAGTGGGCAAACCTACAAAATCAGCAGGGGGTCAAATACTTTTTCCCTTAATGTCTTTCAGGACAGGCACCTTTGAGAGACCTTGGCTCCTCCTTTCTCAGGAAACACCGCCCCTTCACACGTTTTTTAACCTCACCGCCCCGTCGGCCCTTCAGTTTTGGTGTTTCCTCCGGTGGGGAGACATCGCAAGGAACCGAAGGGCCTTACAGCTGGGGAGGCTGGCCGGTCTGTGTCATGAGGATGGGAGTTAGACTTTCATCCCTGGGGTTAAGCTGCTAGGGGGCCTTACAAAGCGGCAATTTCATTTTGGGCCCAGAACAGCCTCTGGGGAAGAGGCACAGTTCCAGGGTGTCCGGAGGAGAAGCCAAGCTTTCATTCCTGGGCAGGCTGCAAAGAAAGCTACGCTGCAAAGGGGGCCCTACAAAGCAACAATATTGCGCACCTGGAACGGCCTCTGGCGAGGAGGTACAGTTCCAGGGTGGATACCTTTTTGTTGGTGCCTGGAGAGGGCACAACGGAGTGTCCATACCCCCCCCCCCCCCTCCTGGAAGTTGTTTTCCAGACGGCATGGAGCTAGCCGAGTCGGTGAGCGGGTGACGTTCGTTCCGGCGGAAGGGGTGGGCACTTCCGGTCGTTCGTGACTTCCGGTTCCGGACGTTTGCACGTGAAAAGGAACCCACAGCGTTGGCGGGAGTGCTACGAACGCTGCAAGCTGTGGCGTAAAGACAGAGACAGCGCTACAGGCTCTGCTCAATGTGGGAAGCAGAGGCTTCACAGGCTGTCAGGGGAGCAGAGCACCAGCCACTCTAAGGTAAGGAAGAACCCAGGGGTGGTTTTGTTCCTATCTTTAAACCCTGTAAGCTCCATAAGGGTACCTCTCCCCCCTATGGGGGGGAGGGGGCGAACTTAGGACCCTGGTGGTGGTTTTCTAGGTTAGGCACTCTCCCACTACCCCCTAGTGCTGTGTGGGTGGTGTCATGGGTGGTTCAAAGTGGAAGGTGCTTTGCTAATCCCTGCTCCCTCGGCTTTTGTTTTGCAGGGCAAGCCCTCAGACAAGGTCTGTCCTCCCAAAGAGAAGGAGCATGGCTCTAGAAGAAAATGCCCATCTTGTAGAAATACTCTGGGAGAAATGTAAAGAGTGTATTGAGCCGCTAGTGAGGGGACAAGCGAGGGAGCAAATTGCGGACCTGGCAGCGTCCGTCAAGGAACTCTCCAGCACCTTCCAATCCTTTCAGGCATTATTTTAAAATTTTCAGTTGCCTATGGTTCCGGGGGCCCCGACACCAACACAGCAGGTGGTCTTGCCTGTCCCAGCCGATGCCTCCAGGGGTGGGGCTGAGCCAGGGGATCCCAAGGAGGGACCAGGCCCAGAGCCTGACAGTGCCAGCTCTGGCTCACAGCAGGAGTCAGAGGAGGAGAGTGGGGATGGCGAGTTCCCACACTTCAGGTACAAACTCTCGCTGGAGGAGATGGATGAACTTCTGGGAGTCATCCACACTACCTTGGGGATCCAGAAGGAAAGGAGGTCTTTGTCACTCCATGACCAAATGTATGAAGGTCTTAGTGGGCCAAAAAGGAAAGTCTTCCCAGTCCATGATACTCTGGTAGAGACCATCAAAAGAGAATGGAAGGACCCGGAGAGGAAACCCTTCTTCTCCAGGGCTCTGAAAAGACGCTTCCCTTTCGCGGAAGAGGCGTCGCTAGTGCGGAACAAAACCCCGAAGCTGGACGCAGCGTTTTCACAAGTCGCAAAGCGCACAGACCTAGCCTTCGAGGATATGGGGTCCCTGGCCGATCCCATGGACAAACGGGCTGAAGGCCTGTTAAAGAAAGCGTGGGATTCCTCACTCTTCAGTCTTAAACCCTCCATGGCAACTACTTTGGTAGCACGCAACATGGAGCACTGGCTAACACAGTTAAAAGCCCACATAGAAGCGGGCACCCTGAAGGAAACGATCCTAAAATCTTTCCCATGGTGCAGAAGGGGGTCGTGTACATTGCAGACGCATCAGCAGAGGCTGTGCGTATGTCTGCACGAACCTCAGCACTGACCAATTCAGCCAGGAGGGCCTTATGGCTAAAAACGTGGCAGGTAGACATTGCGTCTAAAGCCAAACTCTGTGGGATTCCTTTTTCAGGAGATCTCCTGTTCGGGCCTGACTTGGAAACTGTCCTGGACCGAAGGGCGGACAGGAAAAAGGCCTTTCCTGCAAAAAGGAAAGCAGGGGAGACTTCAAGGAAACGTTTTCGTCCCTCAAAGAAGGCAGGGACCTCCCAATCGGGAGAAAAGAAACGACCCTGGAGAAGGCGCAAGGGTCGGGATGGGGCGATATTTTGCCCTCCTGAACAGCCCCGCAAGACGCAATGACGGGGGCACCATGGTGGGGGGAAGATTGGGAGCCTTCCTCCCACAGTGGGAGGAGATATCCACCAACCCATTTGTTCTGGGGATAATTAGAAGGGGTTACCGGGTGGAATTCTCCACAGCACCTCCACAGAGGCTGTTGGTGACAAATCTCCCAAAATGTTCTGTAAAAGCAGGGGGCCTGCTATCATCCTTAAGGGAGTTGGAGGAACAGCAGGTTGTGAGACAGGTGCCACAAGCAGAGATTGGCAAGGGGTTTTATTCCCACGTGTTCGTGGTTCAGAAACCATCAGGGAAATTCAGATTGATCCTGAACTTAAAACCCCTCAATGTGTCAGTGCGCTACAAGAAGTTCCACATGGACTCAATCTACTCGGAAAAGGCACTCTTGCCTCCGAACTGCTTCATGGCTTCCATAGACCTACAAGATGCATACTTGCACATCCCAATTGCAGAAGATTGCCAAAAATATCTAAGGTTGGCAATAAAGTCTGCAGAGGGGTTAATTCACCTGCAATACAGGGCTCTGCCTTTCGCGCTATCATCTTCCCCCCGGATCTTCAAGGTGATGGCGGAAGCCTTGGCAGCTTTAAGGTTGAAAGGATTGGCAGTCATTGCATATCTAGACGATCTGCTCCTTTTTGCCACCTCCCCAGAGAAACTGGCTCAGGACCTACGGGTCACGAGGGCCTTCTTGGAGGAGCTAGGGTGGCTCCTAAACTTGGAGAAATCAAGTCTGATCCCCTCCCAAAGAATTACCTTCCTGGGTTAGGTCTTGGATTCCCTGGAGAGAAAGGTGTTCCTCCCGCAGGAGAAAATCCAAAAATTAGACGGAGCTATGGGGGCCCTACAGGAGGGGTCTCAGGTCTCCATTCGAAAAGCCATGGCGGCACTGGGTCTCTTAACGGCGGCAATCCCGGCGGTTCAGTGGGCAGGTTTGCATTTCCGCCCACTGCAACTCTTCCTTCTGGAAGTTTGGGACCGCAGCCGCGAGAGTCTGGACTTCCCAGTTCGGATCCCAGACCAAGTAAAAGCAACCTTACACTGCTGGAGGTCGGTGGCCAATCTGTCCTTAGGTCTTCAATGGATATGGTCGGCCACGAGGGTTATCACGACCAATGCAAGTGGGTCAGGTTGGGGAGCACATCTGGACTCCAAGCCGGTGCAGGGAACATGGGGAGAAGAGGACGCAAGCAGGCCCTCGAATTGGCAGGAACTCCGGGCGGTGGAGTTAGCGCTCAGGGCCTTCCAGCAAGAACTTGGGGGCCAGCATGTCCAGATAAGATCAGACAATGCCTCAGTGGTGGCGTACGTCAACAAACAAGGAGGGACCAGGAGCAGGTCCTTGTGGCTGTTGACAGAAGGAATCCTCAAATGGGAGGAAGCCAATGTTTGCTCCCTATCGGCAGTGCACCTGAAGGGAGAGCTGAACCAGGTGGTGGACTTCCTCAGCAGAAGAACGCTGAGGGAGGGAGACTGGGAATTAAATGCAGAGGTTTTCAGCCTGCTTGTCAGAAAGTGGGGGAAACCGTGCATAGACCTCTTTGCGTCAAGAGAAAACGCAAAAGTTCGCCAGTTTTTCTCCCTCAACCAGAGAGACGGAGCGGTGGGAGTAGACGCACTGGCTCACACATGGAATTTCTCCAGGTGTTATGCGTCCCCCCCCCCCCCCAGTACTCTTGCCAGCGGTTCTAAGAAAGTTTCAGGAAGAGAACACAACTCTCATCCTAATAGCTCCCCATTGGCCCAGGAGGCCTTGGTTTTCACTCCTAAACAGTCTAGCGACAGAACCCCCGTGGTTCTTACCCGATCGGGAGGATCTGCTGACACAGGGCCCGGTATGCTGTCCCAGGGTAGATCGGTGGCAACTGGCAGTCTGGCTTCTGAAGAGAAAGTGCTAAGGGACAAAGGGTTTTCAGAGAAACTTATAATAACCCTGTTAAACTCCAGGAAAAAGGAAACCCGTGACATCTACTATAAAACCTGGAGAAGGTTTAATAGGTGGTGCGAGGAGAGTTCCCTTGAGGTACGTAGCCAGGTATCGGTTCTGGAACTCCTTCAAGCAGAAGCGGACCGAGGGTTGGCCAGTAGCACCCTAAAGAGCCAGGTCTCGGCTCTGAGAGTTTACTTGGAAAGATCTCTACGGCTCTGAGCGTTTATTTGGAAAGATCTCTGCCTTAGATCCCTGCGTGGTGCGATTTTTCAAGTCGCTGAAAAGGAGTAGACCGAGGAAAGTTTCTCCCTTTCCAATGTGGGATTTGTCCCTGGTTTTAGGGGCCCTTACGAAGGATCCTTTTGAACCTATCAGGACAATATCACTGGAATGGTTAACCATCAAGACGGTTTTCTTGGTGGCCATAACCACAGCAAGGAGAGTTAGTGAGCTTGAAGCACTGTCCGTCAGAGCTCCTTTTCTCCAGATTTTTCCGGATCGTCTAGTTCTTAAGACGGATCCGGCCTTTTTGCCAAATGTGGCTTCAGGGTTTCACAGGAATCAGGAGATTGTGTTACCCTCATTTTGTTCTGATCCTGTGAGGGAACAGGAACAGATGTTTCATAATTTGGACGTTAGAAGGTGCGTCTTACAGTACTTGGACAGCACTAGTCAGGTCAAGAATAGCGATTCCCTTTTTATTTTGTTTTCAGGGACCAGGAAAGGTTCCAAAGCTTCTAGAAGGACCATAGCGAGGTGGTTGAGACTGGCCATCACCCAGGCATATGTGCTAGGGGGACTGGAGCCTCCGGGAGGAATTCGGGCACATTCCACTAGGGCCATGGCAACTTCACAGGCTCAGTGGGCTGGTGCTTCCCCGGAGCAGATCTGTAGGGCGGCTACTTGGACCAGTTTTGCCACGTTTGTGAAACACTACAGATTGGATTTGCTGTCAGCGAAGGACCAGGCCTTTGGGCGCAAGGTTTTGCAGGCAGTCGTCCCCCCCCTAAGGTACATTACTCGATTATCCTCTCAAAGGTGCCTGTCCTGAAAGACGTTAAGGGAAAAACGGAGTTACTTACTGGTAACGTCCTTTCCAGTAGCCTTTCAGGACAGCACCGTAACCCACCCGAAGAAGGCATGGTGAACAGCTGACAGGTAAGGAATGTCTTGAATAACGTTGTTCTTGTGTCTCCCCAGTTGGCCGGAGGAACTCTTAGAGAACTGAAGGGCCGACGGGGCGGTGAGGTTAAAAACCTGTGTGAAGGGGCGGTGTTTCCTGAGAAAGGAGGAGCCAAGGTCTCTCAAAGGTGCCTGTCCTGAAAGACTACTGGAAAGGACGTTACCAGTAAGTAACTCCGTTTTTTTTTTCCCTCACTGTACCAGAAGTCTTCAGAATGCCTAGGTGACGCTCCTTCCTCACTTGGTGTTGTGTATATTCTCATTGTGCCCTCCATGACTTTTCAATCAATGATTGGCGTCTCCCCCTCGGGCCAGGGTACTGGGTGTAATCCTGGACTCTGATCTGTCCTTTCATCCCCAGATCCAATCACTGTCCGTAGACTTAAGCCTCGTACACACGATGCGACGGTCGTACGACCGGACGTCCAAAATCGTATGTTGGCTATTGAGTCTTGCATACTGACATGCACTAAGCGACGTACGACCAAGCCTAAAGTGGTGACATGTTAGCAGCGTACAAAGAGGAAGTTCAGGTCAATGTGATTTGTGAATTGGGAATGTAGGTTTCCAAGAACGGACACTTCCGGCCGTTCCTGACTTGCGTGTTTTGCACGTACAGCTTTGTTGGACCAACTTCTCTGTACACGCGGTACAACGGTCGTACGACCGCTTGTTGTACAACCAAAGTTTTCTAGTCTGCTCATCCAACTTCAGTTGTATGACCGCCGCACGTCGGCTGTTCTAATCGCGCGTACTAACGGTTGGATGATCGTACGACAAGCTGAATGTATGACCGTTGTTAACCTCTGTAAAATCTCTACTCCCTTCTCATTGGCCTACCTCTCCATAGGCTATCTCTTCTGCAGTCTTATGATTTCTGCTGCCAGATTAATCTACCTTACCTGCTGCCACCCTCTCTGCCAACCCCTCTACTGGCTTCTAAATGCCCAGCGAATTTCAAAATGCCAACAACCTATAAAGCCACCGCCAACTCTACCTTTTTAGCTAAATCACCAATATTGTCTCCAAATAGCACACAAATCCTTCTCTCTCCTCCCGAGACATCTTGCTGGTCTCCTCCTCCCATGCTCCTCTCCAGGCCCTCGCCCAACCTCTGGAACCCTCTACCTCCAATCTGTCCAGCTATCTCCTACTGGCTGCCTTTTGCAGATCCTTAAACTCCCCTCTTAAGGGAAGCCAATCATGTCTCCAGCTAACTTAACTTTTATCTCTTCCATCAGCTCATCCCCCACAGTTATAACTTTTTTTTTTTTTACCACTTTTGCCACCCTATTAGAATGTCAGCTCTTAGGAGCAAGGCCCTCTTGTATCGTAACCACTGTCTCCCTTTAGATTGTATAGAGCAGTGCAAACTGTTGGCACTATATAAATCCTGTAATATATATGACAGGGGCGGTGCGGCGTCCCCATCAGAACACAAAAGCACAGCTGGTGAGATCGCTGTACTAACATTGGATTGTTAGTACAGCGGCTCCGACCTGAGAACTAGTGTGTATTATGCTTAAAGCGTAACTCCACTTTTGTTGAGAAAAAAAAAACATTCCCTTCTGGGTGATCTCTGCATTGCAAGGATTATAACAAACTTTGTTGCAGATTCCTACCTTTTGTTATTCTGAAGAAATCCCTGTTTGTTTCTCTGTGCCTAGTAGGTCTAATGGGAGTGGTTTCATAATTATCAGTCAGCTGTGCAGCTGCAGAGCACTAATAAGGTAATCTGCTGGGCCTGCATCCCTTTAGACGCGTATCTCACCAAAAATAACATTTTTGTTGCAGGGGATGCCTGAAATCTGACTTGTATCTTAGGCAGACGTCTGGGAAAATTGGTGAGCCAATCACACAAGCAGGAAATAATGTTTCTGGGGAGGGGTCAGTACTCTGTGTACAGAACAACTCCAGGTAGCCATATTGCATTGCATTGCATTTATAGAAAATTACAGAGGCAGCAGATTGAAAAGGAAAGGTAATTTTTAATAACATTCAATTACAATATGACTTGTATCGCAATTATATGCGCTATGTTATTTTTTCTTTTGCTATTTTTTTCCCCCACGAAAGTGGAGTTACCCTTTAAGAGTAGGAAACGTTTAGATCCATGGCAGAGATTTCCCTTCTCTTCTGTCACACAACAGGAACAGAAAATCCTTCCAAAGGTGGGAGTAGTCCCATCTTATATGGCCTGGTTAACCGGTTCCGTACCACCTACATTTACTGCTGCAGTGTGGCTCTATTCCGCAAATCAGCGTCTATAAACGGTGGCTCGCGTGTGCGCAGCTAGTTGGTGGGGGCACGTTCTCCTGCCCGCAGCACACTGCAGGAGTATGCTCGCGGCTCGGGTGGACCCAATGTCCGCTGGTGAGCAGTGATGAACTGGCAGAGAGAAAGAACGGGGAACCGCCGATGTAAACACGGTGGTTCCCCGCTCTGTCAGTTGGCATTTAAAAGATCTACTGATCCCTGTCACTAGGATCGGTTAGATCTCTCTTGCCCATGGCAGCCCAGCCCCCTCACAGTTAGAACACGGTTAACCCCTTCACTGCCATTGACATTTATACAGTAATCAGCGGATATTTAAATTTTTGATCGCTGTATAAATGTCATTGGTCCCAAAAAAAGTGTCAAAAATGTCCGACATGTCCGCCGCAATATCAGTCCCGATAAAAATTGCACATCACTGCAAAAAAAAATAAATTGTAAAAATGCCAGAAATTAATTCTCATGGTTTGTAAACAAGGCAACTTTTGCACAAACCAGACGCCGATTGCGTTTTTTTTACCAAATATATGAGGAATATTATAAATCGGCCAAAAGCGATGAATACATTTTCTGGATTTGTATTTTAGCAAAAAGAAATCTTGTTTTCTTTGCAAATTATCGCTCTTTTTTTGTTTATAGCGGTGATTAGAAATGATGCAGAGGTGATCAAATAACACCAAAAGAAAGCTCTATTTGTGGGGAAAAAAAGGACGCAAATTTTGTTTGGGCACAACGTCGCACGACCGCGCAATTGTCAGTTAAAGCGACGCAGTGCCGAATCGCAAACAGTGCTCTGGTCCTAACATGGGAAATCCTTCCGGGGCTGAAGTGGTTACACAGCTGTCCTCATCAGAGGCGGCTCTATGTGTTGTGAGGCCTTAGTCAAAACCTAGACATGAGGCCCTACTCACGCCCATAATGGGAAAAATAATTCAAGTGATAAAAAAATTTACTTTATGAATTGCATATAATTAAGAGCTTTAACATGCTGGTGTCAGTACTCTCTATCTCAGTGCTGGTGTCAGTGTCAAATTAGGCGGTTGCGAGGCCCCTGTGAGTGTGAGGCCTTAGGCGACCGCCTAATCGGCCTAATTAGAGAGCCGCCTCTGGTCCTCATTTCAAAGAACTCT
>BLSH010377128.1:597477-615808 GCA_018402905.1 Glandirana rugosa
TCCGAGGGTTTTTGATAAAATACGTAATATCGGTTCTAATTCAAGCAAAAGAATCGTAGGCAGTAGATGTTAGAATAACCTAGAATACTTTATTATCCGACCTTGGGTAGATTTCAGGTTTGTAAATCAATACCTCGGTGCTGAAGTGGTTACACAGCTGTCCTCATTTCAAAGAACTTTTTTTCCCCCCTTATCCACTGTTAAAGCATCAACTGCAGAACCTTGGATTTATCAATCTGTCAATGGCCCCCGGCTGGGACAAATATAAGATGAATAGCCTCAGAAGGGCAACAAGCATGACCTCTTCTAACTCTCCCAAATCTAACCATAACTAAATGTTTGGACTTTAGATGGGTTCCAGCCTATTATTTCATAAGATCCATTAAGTTTGTAGATGACGGATGCTAAGAAAACGAACTTAATCTTGGCTATAATGCATAAAATAGTTTTTGGGAGCCTTTATACATCAGAAGGGTCATACAAACAAGCCACAACAGTTTAAATATATTTTATTACAAATGAAACATTTCACAATAGAACATATGAACCCAATTAGAACAAGATTTCACTTATATACATCTACATACAGTGTGCATCTTCCACTTCTCATAGGGAGTGGGGGGGCCCTCTACCATCAGAGGCGCTTAAGGGCTTGACCTCCCTCGGCAGCTGAACAGCGAGGGAGATAAAATTTTAATAGTGGTAGATATCTAGAATATATTGAACTGCAAAATATTTAATCGCTACAGCTGGCTAAATCAAAGACCAACGATCTGATTGCAAACAGTCCCTTTTCTCTGAAACCTTTTGGTGTCCATTTTTGGTTTAAGGCCCACCAACGGTCAGTGCAACATTGTTTTCTGAACTATATTGGCCAACCTCTTCTGTAAAGGAAAGGTCCACTATGGCCGAAGGGCCTATTTGACAAAATGGCTGCCTCTCTGATGTCACTAGCTCCTAGTGAACTGATTGGCTGCCTTCTCCAAACATTGGCTCACCTTGCTAAATGTTGCCCGAACTGTATGTAGGTGACTGGACTGTTTTAATATCTAATGCTTCTGCTCAGCAGATAGTCACAGCTTTGCATACTATGTCATATATCATATATTAAATTTACATCTGTGTGGCCGGCATTGGTTATAAAGTATGTGGTAGCCAGCTACCTGTTACTTTGACACCCATCCTCTTCAGATATTGGTTACCCCAACATACTATTATGGTAACGAGTCAAAAAACACACCAACTGCAAATGGTCATTAAGTTGAAGCAATTCCATTCTGCAGTCCAGAGCAGAGAGGTGACTCTATAGGTGGTCACTGTGACTTACAGCTAATCGGATGGCATGTGATTGATTCCCTCAGTAACATATGGAGTTTAAGGGCTCAGTCATACTTAAGCAATCTGTTGTGGTGTGTTAATGCGAGCTATGGCGTGTGTTAATATGCATTACCGCGCTCCATTTATTAGGAATGGGCAGCCACGAAGGTAGTCTACTCATTGGGAATGGGCGGCCAACGGAGGCAGTCCACTCAATCTGAACAAGCAGCCAATGGAGGCAGTCCACTCAATCTGAACAAGCGGCCAATGGAGGCAGTCCACTCAATCCGAACAAGCGGCCAACGGAGACAGTCCACTCATTTCAAATGGGCGACCAATAGAGGCAGTCCACTCATTCCGATTGAGTGGCCAACAGAGCCAATCCGCTTGTTTGGAATGGGTGGTCAACAAAGGCAGTCCGCTCATTAGGTATGGACGGTCAACGGAGGCAATCCACGACTTCCAGAAGGGTGGCCAACGGAGGCAGTCCACTCATTCCGAATGGGCGGCCAACGGAGGAGTCTGCTCATTCCAAACAGGCAGCCAACGAAGGAAGTCCACTCATTCCGAACGGGCAGCCAACGTAGGCAGTACACTCATTCCGAACGAGTGGCTAACAGAGGCAATCCGCTTGTTAGGAATGGGTGGTCAACAAAGGCAGTCCGCTCATAGGTATGGATGGCCAACGGAGGCAGTCCACACATTCCGGAAGGGTGGCCAACGGAGGCAGTCTATTCATTCTGAATGGACAGATAATGGAGGCAGTCCACTCATTCCGAAAGGGAGGCCAACAGAAGCAGTCCACTCATTCTAAATGGGTGACAAATATAGGCAGGCCACTCATTATGAATGGGAGGCCAATGAAGGCAGTCCACTCATAATGAGTGGGCATCCAATGCACCAAACTGAATGGGGGAAAATGCAGATGACCTTGAAGTTCCTCATGCCTTGCACTCTGCGCTTCATTGAGGTGCCCTTCACAATGAATGGTACCGGAACACCCCAGACATGAAGCAGTTCCATTAACATACTAGTCACAATGCACAAGTGTGAATGGGCCCTCAAACTTGTCACAGTAGTTATTTATCATGGCCTCAAGTAACTCTTAGGTCAGTTACCACCTTCAGAAAACTTAATAAAGAACTGCAGGTCAAATGCACTTTATAAATAAAGTAATAATGCATTTATCATGTGCTACTACTGGCAAAGGCTTTACAGTTGGCTGCTGTTGAACTGAACTGCAGTCCTCTTTTACATTTCTGAAGTTGTACATTTCCCCAGTTTAGATAAATTGAAGGTGAGAACCTGTCATGACTGACACATGGATGACTACCATTGCCCATTTGTTGAAGAAATTGGTAGCAGCTGAGGGATTCTTCACTGGCTACATGCTTGTTCATGGTCATTGTCACGCCAGGTGATGAACATGATAATGGCAGCACCCATATTGCCGTAAGGACAGGTTCTTCTATCACATTCTGCTAGAATTAAAGCCCCCACCATCTTTTGCAAGTGGATGAGGAAGCGGATTGACGGCAAATTTATACCAAGGATTGCTTAAATTTGCTCTACTTAAGGAAAAAAAGTGCATTATACAAAAACACATTCCATTTTTCTTTTTTTTTTTTTCTTTAGAACTCTCTGGAATGGACTGAAGTGCGCTCACTCCTGGTACTCCATGCGATTCATAATTCCCCACGGGGACGCAGGTTCCTGTAAAGAGCACTGTACTCCCTTATAATATCCTGAGACAGCTGGTATTAAGGCACTCGTAGAGCAATGGCGGTGGAGTAGCCGGGAGCTGCGGCGGACAAGCTTAGCGCATTAACTCATCTTTAGCAAGTGGTTGTCCCCTATGCAGTGCCGTCCTGTTTGTGGTCTATGCCAGTTCTAAACAGGACAAGGAGTTCCATCTACAGTGCAAAATCCCGTCTACGGTAAATATATCACATGACTACAGTCAGCCAATCCTGCGACTGACCCATAAAACATCCAAACCCTCCAAGACCCATTGGGTGTAACAAAGGAGCCACCTAGGGTCCTATCCTCACCCAAGCCTTCTAGGTCCGGCAAAGTTTATTTTTTTGGAGGCTGAGCTGTCCATGGCTTTGCAGAATGCAATTGTGGTTCACGTCGTTTTCAGATGACCGCATTTCTGGAAGCAAAACCAGAGTCCTTGAAGCCAATTTAATTCCATTGCTGTAGGCTCCCTCCGCCCGAGCTCTGCTAGGCCTCGCTGCTACACGTGTAGATATCGTCCTCCATCAGGATTATCATTTGCTCAAACTTGTGCTGTAATTGGCCGCGTCTGGTGACAGGGTTGGCTTCTAGGGCGCTGACAATCTGTTGAAAGTCAGATTTCAGATTTGATTATTCATTCATATATGTGAGTCCCATCATTTATATATGTCAGTCCCATCATTTATATATGTGAGTCCCATCATTTATATATGTCAGTCCCATCATTTATATATCTGAGTCCCATCATTTATATATGTCAGTCCCATCATTTATATATGTGAGTCCCATCATTTATATATGCCAGTCCCATCATTTATATATGTGAGTCCCATCATTTATAGATGTAAGCCCCATCATTTATAGATGTAAGCCCCATCATTTATAGATGTAAGCCCCATCATTTATATATGTAAGCCCCATCATTTATATATGTGAGTCCCATCATTTATAGATGTAAGCCCCATCATTTATATATGTAAGCCCCATCATTTATATATGTAAGCCCCATCATTTATATATGTAAGCCCCATCATTTATATATCTGAGTCCCATCATTTATATATGTAAGCCCCATCATTTATATATGTGAGCCCCATCATTTATATATGTGAGCCCCATCATTTATATATGTGAGCCCCATCATTTATATATGTGAGCCCCATCATTTATATATGTGAGTCCCATCATTTATATATGTGAGTCCCATCATTTATAGATGTGAGTCCCATCATTTATATATGTGAGTCCCATCATTTATATATGTGAGTCCCATCATTTATATATGTGAGCCCCATCATTTATATATGTGAGTCCCATCATTTATATATGTGAGCCCCATCATTTATATATGTGAGTCCCATCATTTATATATCTGAGTCCCATCATTTATATATCTGAGTCCCATCATTTATATATGTAAGCCCCATCATTTATATATGTGAGCCCCATCATTTATATATGTAAGCCCCATCATTTATATATGTAAGCCCCATCATTTATATATCTGAGTCCCATCATTTATATATGTAAGCCCCATCATTTATATATGTGAGTCCCATCATTTATATATCTGAGTCCCATCATTTATATATGTGAGCCCCATCATTTATATATGTGAGTCCCATCATTTATATATCTGAGTCCCATCATTTATATATGTGAGCCCCATCATTCATATATGTGAGTCCCATCATTTATATATGTGAGCCCCATCATTTATATATGTGAGCCCCATCATTTATATATGTGAGCCCCATCATTTATATATCTGAGTCCCATCATTTATATATGTGAGTCCCATCATTTATATATGTGAGCCCCATCATTTATATATGTGAGTCCCATCATTTATATATGTAAGCCCCATCATTTATATATGTAAGCCCCATCATTTATATATGTAAGCCCCATCATTTATATATGTAAGCCCCATCATTTATATATGTGAGTCCCATCATTTATATATGTAAGCCCCATCATTTATATATCTGAGTCCCATCATTTATATATGTAAGCCCCATCATTTATATATGTGAGCCCCATCATTTATATATGTGAGTCCCATCATTTATATATGTAAGCCCCATCATTTATATATGTAAGCCCCATCATTTATATATGTAAGCCCCATCATTTATATATGTAAGCCCCATCATTTATATATGTGAGTCCCATCATTTATAGATGTAAGCCCCATCATTTATATATGTAAGCCCCATCATTTATATATGTAAGCCCCATCATTTATATATGTAAGCCCCATCATTTATATATGTGAGTCCCATCATTTATATATGTAAGCCCCATCATTTATAGATGTAAGCCCCATCATTTATAGATGTAAGCCCCATCATTTATATATGTGAGTCCCATCATTTATATATGTAAGCCCCATCATTTATATATGTAAGCCCCATCATTTATAGATGTAAGCCCCATCATTTATATATGTAAGCCCCATCATTTATAGATGTGAGTCCCATCATTTATATATGTAAGCCCCATCATTTATATATAAGCCCCATCATTTATATATCTGAGTCCCATCATTTATACATGTAAGCCCCAACAATAAATGTTTATTTGCTCCTTTTTATTACTGTTAGGCCCCATTTACACCTGAGCGATTATCTGCTTGAAGCTCAAAAACGATGGAGGAGAAAAAATCAATTATTCTCTATGGAGGCGGTTGACATCTCTACCCCAAGTCACCTGAAGCTCAAACAAGTTCTGCCGCTCAAAAAGGGCAGATTTGTTCGTTTTTGGCACGTTTGTATTCCCATAGAAATGAATGGAAACGTGCCATTTGCGCATTTCTGAGCGCGTCTTGCACGATTTTCTGCTCAAATGAAAAAAAAAAGTAAAAAATAAAAAAGTAATAATATATGAAAAAATACATGTAAAATAAATACACAAATAACAATATATATAGATATATATATCATTTTTTGTTATATATATATATATATATATATATATATATATATATTTATTATTGTTACTTAGTATTCATTTACTGAATTTATTTATTTTCATTTGTGATTTTTATTGGTTTGTGTATTTATTTTACATTTATTTACTCATTTATTATTTGTATAATAATAAATAAAATAAAAAATAAATAACCCTAACCCTCAACTCCTAATCCTAACCTAAACTGAACTCGAAACCCCACTACCCTAACGAATAAATATTATAATAATGTTCGACTGGCTGTTCTCTTGAAAGCGTTCCAAGTGGCTTATGAGCTGCTGAACCGCTTCAGAAGCAGCGGAAGGGGACGTCCTCCCACAGCTCACCTTTTTTTATCGGGCTTACCGTTTCCACAAAAAAAAAAGCCTGATAAAAAAAACGGTGAGCTGTGGGAGTGGCAGTCTCCGAGCCTCACCATGCGGTACTGCATGCACAGAGGCTTAATCCTGCTGGTCAGGATTTAAAAAAAAAAACAAAAAAACAACTGCTCGTATTGCGAAACGCTTGTTACTCGCAATCCGAGGTTTTACTGTAATTTTCTAGCAAAAAATATTAATTAAAACTTGTAAACGAAAAGTGCCAGAAAAAAGCCTGGTCTTCAAGTGGTTAGTATTATTTTAGGGTTGAGGTCTGCTTTAAGATTCTAATTGAATCTGGCTAAAAGCGATGCTTACCTGTGAGCGATATTTTTTGGCGTATTTGTAAATCTCTGCAACAGCGACGTTGGTGTTGAACTTGTTTTGGTATTTCTGAAAAAAATAAAGAAAATGTAAACGTTAGAGAAGAAAGAGCGACCTGCGCCTGCTGTAGAGGTGGTGGTAAGGCTGGCGATAAGCGGGCGTATTTGTCGGCGCCATCTTACCCGTGACTCCTCCGCGAGGTGGGCGTTCATTTCCTGCTCGCTCAGGGGGCTCATCTCCTTGATCTGCTGGTAATATTTCTGCACGATTTTCCGATACTCGGGAATTTCCTTGGCGTACAGCAGCTTGTTGGTGGGGGAGTCCTGAAAAAAATAAAAAAATAGAGATGGAATTATCTTCTGGGGGTCGATGATGTCACTACCTCCTGGCAAGCTGATAGGCTGCCTTCCACTATCTAGAAATCAGGTAGACTTTAAAGGGGAACTCATGGGCAAGGACCCTGATAGAGGGTGGCTACGTTCCTTCTCCATGGTCCCACTGTATGTAGGAATGTAGCCACCCCCGCGATGGACTATGGGATGTGCCAGTGGCGGCCCACGCGTCCCCCCACCCCTGCTGCCTCCCCCCTATCCATGCACACGGCCCCTTGGATTACTATAGTGGGGGCGGGAGGGAGCGTTTCTTTTTTAAGCACCTGATTAGAGCCCGAGGCTCTAATAGGCTTCAAAATAGGGTGGGCTCGGGGCGCATCCCACCCAATTGTGTGACCATAACGATTGAATTTTCGCTATTATCACACTACCGTTCCTCCCCTCCAATCAGGAGCCAGGTCTGTGAGACCTGTTTCCCGATTGGCATCGGGCGATCCTATTGGATGCCTGGCATTTAAGAACAGGTAGAGAACAGTAGGAGACGGAGGAGCGGACACAGGGGCCACCACTTCCCGCATCTCCGGGCCTCCACTCCCCACACCTGCGGCCCGCCGCTCCCCGGACCTCCACGCCGCCACTCCCTGGACCTCCGGGCCGCACCTCTGGTCGCCGTTCCTTGCCGCGCCCCGCACCTCCATCTACAGGTAAGTGACAGCACGGAGGGAGATGCGGGTGCTGTCATTGCCGCAAACTGCCCGTGGTGGGGGGGGGGGGGATGCTGGCAGTGCCGCCCCCCCCAAATGAAATGCCCACCAGCCGCCACTGGGATTTGTAGTGTGCATAGAGCAGAGTACATGACCCCAACTAATGTGCACTGTTCTTTCCAAGCTAACAGGACTGAAGGGGAAAAGGAGAGGTTCGGGAGCTCACAGAGAACTTTAAAAGGAGGCAGAAAAACACAGTAAGAATTTTATGAAAAGCATATTACAGGGTCCTCAAGCAGTGGATGTGTATGGATTATTTTTAGAGAATAAGGATATAATTTAGTGCCATTTTAAGTCTCCATTGTATCATGACAGCAAAAGCCTCCAATATAGATGGATATAAAAATGTTTTTTTTCTATTTAATCCATACACAAAAAATGTAAAAAAAAAAATTTTTTTTTCTTCAATTTTTGATGAGTGTTAGTTTTAGAAAAAGCAGCAGCTGGTGCAAAGCTTAGCAATTTTTTATTCAAAATTAAAGAAAGTTTTTTTGTGTTTTTATGGGATTGTATGATTGTTTTCCCCTTACTATGTAACTATATAAACTATGTAACTATATAACTATGTTTTTTTTTTAATTTGACTGGTAAAAAAAAAAAAAAAAAGCAGACAAATAATATCTAAGAGGAGGATACATTTAATTAGAGCTGATTAGGGTTAACTACGGGTTAATAAGGGGTTAAATAAGAATACATATTTAAAAAAAAAAACGTTTATTTTATTAAAAAAAACAAAAAACTATTGTTTCTTTAACTGATGTCACTGCAGACGATAAAAAAATTTATAGAAAAATAAATAAATAGGGGGATGGAGGAGTTATTCAGGGCTGGTTATGGTTAACTAAAGTAAATAATGGGTTAAATAGGAATTCATTTACCTAATTAATTTTTATTTTTTTTACTTGTAATATTTCTTTAAGAAAAACTAATGTCATATGCCGGTCGAAGGTCACGCCTTTGATCCGCATAAGAATGAAATAGTAAATACAATTAAACAATAGATTGTTACATTGCATTTTCTCACTGACACTTGTAGACTATCTAAAGGTGTCATTTTACCAGTGGTGGCTGGTAGGTGTTTCGGGGGGGTCAACAAACAAACACCCATCCAACCCCCCTCCCCCCCCGAGCGGCACCCGTGGCAATCCCCCCCACCCCCGGATGGCACCCACCCTTCCGCTATTTGCCGGTAGGTCCGGCACTTGCTCCATCGTGGTGCGGTGCAGGCAACAGTTCAGCGGGCATCGGCTCCGAGTCCTCTCCATGGTGGCTTTCAGTTCCCCCCTCCTAGGCGTTCATTAGGATCCCCTGTCCTTTCAGTCAATCGGGTGACGGGTAACAGATCTGCTTCCTGATTGGCCAGGAGGAGGCTCAGTGCTGCAACAGCGAATATTCATTCGCTGTTGCAACACAGCTGGGTGGGCTCTGGATGCTCTGCGCCCCGAGCCCACCCTATTTTGAAGCCTATTAGAGCCTCTGGCTCTAAGCAGGGGTTTCAAAAGACGCTCCCCCGCTTATCCCCACCATAGGAATTCATGCATGGATAGGAGGTGGCAGTGGCAGGGATGGGCGGGCGGCGCCCATATGCCCACAATGCACCGCCCCTGCATTTTACACAAGATTGGCTGCTTTTTGCTCATTCTGGGTAACACAAAGCAATTCCTGGCTGTCATTTTTACAGCTGGCAATAACAAGGTGGGCGGCCGCAGCAGGGGTACAGTAGATGGATGTAAATTATGCATCATAGAAATTTGTTTACCAAACAGGAAGTGAAAGAAAGTCTTCAAAAGGGACACAGAAATAAAAAACCTGCCAGGGGTTCTAAGCTTGCCCTGCCCTACTAAAGAGGAGCGTTCTTATTTGTGTTTGTGCTGTTTGTGGAAAGTTAAATGTTGTCACCATGGCGGGAAGTGAAGAAAAATCCCTATAACAGAGCCCTGGATAGCAATAAAATCCTGGCAGTAGTTCTAAGTCCAACTCATGCTACGTAAAAAATAAAGGAATGAAAAAACAATTAAAAAACAAATCTTATGCTATAATTGGCATTTTTTCATGGCATTAGATAGGAATTTTGGCACAGTTGCTGACGTGCTCTTGTACTCCTCGCTCTCTGCGCCTCCCCCTGATAAGCTGTGTGTGGCCCCATTTGTACAATTCACTTCTCTCTCTTTGAAGTCATAGCCTACAGGCAGTTTTCTGCGAGTCGGTGACTTTGTCAGGTCAATGAACCGTCCATTACCAGAAACATTCCCAGCTGTGAGCCCAGCCCTGCCGGCCAACAAACCAAAACAGGCTGCAGGGTGTGAAGTGTGCGCCAGAGCGAGCTGCCATCACTCCGTACCCATGGGATGTCAGAGTACCCCCACCAAACTACCCATGGGGTATTCAATTCTCCCATCCATCCCTGCACCACAGCTGTAACTTCACAAACTACCCATGGGATATCCTGAGTTCATGTGACCCCAGCGCTCCCAGAGATTCTCACTCCTGTGTTCATGTGATCCCTGCACCCCAGTGCTCCCAGAGATTCTCACTCCTGTGTTCATGTGATCCCAGCACCCCAGTGCTCCCAAAGATTCTCCCTTCTGTGTTCATGTGATCCCAGCACCCCAGAGATTCTCACTCCTGTGTTCACGGGATCCCAGCACCCCAATGCTCCCAGAAATTCTCACTCCTGTGTTCATGTGATCCCAGCACCCCAGTGCTCCTAGAGTTTCTCACTCCTGTGTTCATGTAACCACAGCACCCCAGTGCTCCCAGAGATTCTCACTCCTGTGTTCATGTGATCCCAGCACCCCAGTGCTCCCAGAGATTCTCCCTCCTGTGTTCATGGGATCCCAGCACCCCAGTGCTCCCAGAGATTCTCCCTCCTGTGTTCATGTGATCCCAGCACCCCAGTGCTCCCAGAGATTCTCACTCCTGTTTTCATGATTTGTAGAGTACATTTAGAAGGGAAATGGCAGAATCAATGTTTTCCCACAGAAAGTATTTGGGACAAAAATGTAAACATTTGGTATTGTGTACAGCATGTGGTTTTTTTATCTTGTGTGGGAATAAAAGCCGGGACGACCTGTTCTGCTCTGGAGTGACTCAGCCATTCGAGTAATTTCCTAAATAAAAATACCTTCCTGAGATATTTAGGAAACTATACTGAACAAGGCCATTTACATTCCAGTTCCTTTAAAGCTAAATGCCGGGATAAGCAAATATCATTTAATTATATTCGTTGTGTATTCTTTCTGAATCTCGGTGAGCTTTGTGCATTCCTTCCAGATCTGTGCAGTAATCCAGTGTGAGACTTCCTGTAATAAAGACCGCTCACTGCGGCTCTCTCACCTCGTGCAGGGTGACTGGTCTTGTCTCCTCCCCCTCCTGTAGTTTTCTGTAGTGGGTGGAGTCTGCTGAGTCCCTCCCACAGCTCTGCTCTCTCTCCTTGTGCAGGGTGACTGGTCTTGTCCCCGCCCCCTCCTGTAGTGTTCTGCAAGCAGCCTGTAGTGGGTGTGGCCTGCTAGGCCCCTCCTACAGCTCTGCTCTCTGCAGGGCCTTCTTTATTATTGATTGGACCCTGGGCAAACATTTTCTTGGGCCCTCCCAAATTTACTTGTCAACTTTTTGCAGGCAGTGTGGGCTCAAGGGGCAGCTGCTTTGGGCCCCACAACAATGACTGGGCCCGGGGCAGCTTCCCCTTTTGCCCTGTGTTAAGAAGGGCCCTGACTCTCTGTACAGCACATTGATGACGGATCAGAGTGATGCCGATTGGTCAAAATGGTCATGTGCCAGCACGTGACCAATCAAAATTGCGGTGATCCATCCCAGAAGCCCTGAATAAAGAAAGGAGCTTTCAAATACGCTGCACGGGGTGTGGTGGGCAGTGACAGGTAATTCCCCATGGAGGTAAGTACAGCACGGTCCAAGGGGCGGGAAGGTGTTAGTCCCCCCTGTTTCTATGATCACAAACATCACAAACCTTTCCAAGCTGCATGTCGGAGATGGAGCAGGCGTCTATGAAGGCCTGAGCGATGACGGAGAGACAAGCGTCCATGTGGTCCGATTTCTCCATATCCAAGACAAACTCCGGGTTCTTCAGGATATTCACCCAGAATCGCAGAGGAAGGCTGCAGAGAGATGAAGGATGAAGAAAAAAAAAAAAATTAAACAAATGATCAACAATTGGACCCACCCAAAAAAAGAAGGATGTCTACAATGTAACCACTTTGTCCGCACCAATCCCTTCCTAGGCGATTTGCGATCGGACTTGTGTCGCCCCAAATCGCTTGACATCAGAAATCCCATTGAAATGATTGGGAGCCGTCTTAATATGAGCTACTCAAGTCGCCCCGACTTCAAGGCGACTTCTGAAAAGGTTCCTGTACTACTTCAAGGCGACTTGAGCCCATAGAAGTCAATGGAAGTTGCTTCCAAGTCGGATCACCGTCTATGAAGAAGCGACTTTACAGGAAAAAGAAACTATTATTTTTAGGCAACCCACCTCCCTCTCTTCTCTGACTGGCCGCAGGCAAAGTCGCCTGGCATGGAGGTCGCTTCAGTTTGCGTTGTAAGTCGCGCTGAAGTCGCGTTCAAATCGCCTAGAGAAGTTGCCTCTGAAGTCGGATCGCCTAGGTGTGAACCGGCCCTTAACCTCTTCAAGACCAGCCTCTGATACCTCTTCATTAACCGGGCATGGTCAGTTTTCAGTGCTGTGATAGTTTGACTGACAATTACACCACCATTCAACATTGGACTCAAACTCAATATTGAGACAGATTTTTGCTGGTATTTAATATAAGCCACCATTTTTTTTTAATCTATATATTTTTTTATATCTGCATAAAAGGAAAAAAAGATCAACATTTTGAAACAAAAACAGTTTCCCTTACTTTCTGGTATAAAACATATCCAATAAAAATGTCATGACAGTTCGATGCCCCCTCCCCCGCAAAATGACCCCTTTTTTTTGTAAAGCAGACACTCCAATGTCATTTCATTTTTTTTGCTACAATTTTTTGGAAATAAAAAAACATGCAGGTGTAAGGCTCCATTCACACCAATGCGTTTTTTCCATTTTTTGCAGAAATGCAGGACGTTATTTTTAACATGGGTTCCTATGGAAAACGTTGACATCAATGCATCTTTGTGGCTCTGCGTTTTTGGAAAGGGTCAGGGACTTTTTTAAAGACAAAACGCTGCTTTTTTGTTTCAATAGAAAGGCAGCAGAAAAGCATGCAGTGCGTTTGTTAGCGTGTCGTCGCAATTTCGCTGCAATTTGCGTTTTTAAATCCGCCCAACAACAAATTTGCCTTAACCACTTGCCGACGAGCCGCCGTCATTGTACTGCGCCAGGTCGGCTCATTCCCGCGAATCGCCGCCATTGTACGTCGGCTCGGGAACTCAACTTTGAGGGAGCGCCCACTGGCCAGCCAATCAGCGGGTGGGGCAGACTCGATGTCCTCCGGCCACCCGCGATCGTTCCCCGCAGTGACAGAATGGGGATCTGCCCGTGTAAACAAGGCAGATCTCTGCTCTGACAGGGGAGATCACACAGATCCTGTCTTTCCGCTATGCAGGAAGGTGGATCTGTGTGTTTCTCCAGTGAGCCCATCCCCCAGACAGTTAGAAAACACAAACAGGGAACACATTTAACCCCTTGATCGCCCCCTAGTGTTAGCCCCTTCCCTGCCGTGCCATTAGTACAGTGACAGTGCATATTTTTAGCACTGATTACTGTAATAATGTCACTGGTTGTCAAAAATGTCAGTTAGGTGTCCGATCTGTCCGCCACAATGTTGCAGTCCCGCTACAAATTACAGATTGCCGCCATTACTAGTAAAAAAAAAAAAATTATAAAAATTCCATAAATGTATCCCCTATTTTGTAGACGCAATAACATTTGCGCAAACCCATCAATATACGCTTATTGTGTTTTTTTTTATGTAGCAGAATACATACAAGAAATTATTTTTTTTAATATTTTTTTTGTGATATGTTTTATAGCAAAAAGTAAAAAATATTGTTTTTTTTTTCAAAATTGACACTCTTGTTTATAGCGCAAAAAATAAAATCCGTAGAGGTGATCAAATATCACCAAAAGAAAGCCCTATTTGTGCAGAAAAAAAGGACATACATTTTGGGTACAGCGTTGCTCGGCAGCGCAATTGTCAGTTAAAGTAACGCAGTGCCAAATCGCAAAAAATGGCCAGGTCAGGAAGGGGGTAAATTCTACCGGTCCTTAAATGGTAAAAAAAACCCAAAAAAATCCAAATGGTGGCAAAATTGCTGTACAATCGCCGTAAAAATAAACACAAAAAGCACCGCAGGAAAACTCAAAAGCAACATGCATAGATGTGAAGGAGCCTAAAGCTCCATTCACACCAATGCGTTTTTTTTATGCTTTTTGCCCTTTGCAGAAACGCAGGACATTATTTCCTATGGCACGCGTTCACATCAATTCATTTTTGTGGTTCTGCGTTTCTGGAAAGGATCAGGAACCTTTTTAAACGCAATATGCTGCTTTTCTTTTTGGTTCAATAGACTTCAATGGAGAAGCAGCAGAAAAACATGTAGTGCGTTTAAACTGCGTTTTTGCCGCAAAATGATTGCGATTTGCGGTTTTTAAATCTGCCCAACAACAAATTTGCCTTAAAAAAAAAAGCATAAAAATTGCAAATCGCTGCAAAATTGCGGTAAAAAAAAACCCACAAAAAGCATGGCCGACAAAAGCAACATGCATAGATGTGAATAGACTGCACGAAGGTAAAAAACCTGCAGACTTTAGAACCATTTTAACCACTTGCTGACTGCCCTATAGCAGTCTTACTGCCACGGCAGTAATATACATGATCATTGGTCCCCATAAAAATTGTCAAAAGTGTCACTTAGTGTCTGATTTGTCCGCCGCAATATCGCAGTCCCGCTATACCAGGGTTTCTCAATCAGGGTTCAGTGGAACCCTAGGGTTCCTCCAGAGGTTGCTAGGGGTTCCTTGAGCAATGGTCAATTTCTACCTCTCAGATAAATTCCCAGTGACATCATTGATCCTTTTAGCTATCTGTAAGGGGGGTAATTCTTCCCAATGACCCCAAGTGTAAGGAGCATTCTTCCCACTGACCATCACACTAATGTATCATGAGTTGTAGATTTTTAATTATTAGCAGGGGTTCCCCGAGACCGGAGAATTATTTCAAGGGTTCCTCGCTGTTGAAAAGGTTGAGAAAGGCTGGGCTATAAGTTGCTGATCGCCTCCATTACTATTAAAATAAATAAATAAAAATTCCATAACTATATCCCATAGTCTGTAGACGCTATAACTTTTGCGCAAACCAATCAATATACGCTTATTGGGATTCTTTTTTTACCAAAAATACGTAGCACAACACATATTGGCCTACAGTGAGGAAGAAATTACATTTTTTTTTACATCTTTTTTATTGGATGCTTTAGAGCAGAAAGTAAAAAATGTTTTTTTTTTTCAAAATTGACGGTCTTTTTTGATTACGGCGCAATTTTTTTTTTTAAAAACGCAGTGGTGATCAAATACCACCAAAAGAAAGCTCTATTTGTGGGGGGAAAAAAGGACATTTATTTTTTTACAGCGTCGCACGACCGCACAATTGTCAGTTAAAGTAACACAGTGCCGTATCGCAAACAATGGCCTTATCAAGAAGGGGGGGGGGGGTAAATCTTCCGGAGATTTGAGTGGTTAATGGAGGACTGGGATTGTTGTGGACTAATGTAACTAATCATTGTGGTTACATTGTATACATTATTTATCTTTCTGACTGTAGGGCAGGGATATGCAATTAGCCGACCTACAGCTGTTGCTAAACTACAAGTCCCATCATGCCTCTGCCTCTGAGTGTCATGCTTGTGGCTGTCAGAGTCCTGCAGTGCCTCATGGGATTTGTAGTTCTGCAACAGCTGGAGGTCCGCTAATTGCATATCCCTACTGTAGGATTTCTTTCCTTAATGAGCCGGTCGTTGATTGTTTGTATTGGATTACAAATTACTTTGTTGCATTCTCAAAGATCTCATTAATTATCACTGACGCTCTTTTGTACAATGTATGTCAGCTCCGAGCTCCGCATCCTATACCTTACCATCAATGAAAACAATCAATAGATCCTGATAGATGAGCAGCTGACCCCGACCCAACCCCATCTCAGCTTAGGAAAAAACCCTATTGGTCCTTTATTGTGACCTCTGGCCAATCACGACATTCTTATCTGAGCTTGCGGCCGCTCTCACCTGTTGGTCTTCCAGATGTGCAGTGTGTCCGGGTCAGAGATGCCGCGTTTTTCCGCCTGCTCTTCCAGGAAGTCGAAGAAATATTTGATGGCGAGAGGCGGTCGGTCCTCGCGGATGCTGAGGATGGCCCGGAAAAGGTCGTCCAGGAATTTCTGTAGAGTTCCCTGAATTCCGGGAAGAAAGAAGAAAGAAAAATGACAATTCGGCCAAAATGGAACAACCAATCATCTTATGGGGGGAAAAACCTTGTACAGTGCCACATCCCCAAACCACTACCCAAAACATATAAAGGGCTCTGTACCTGAGGCAACAATAAGACAATGAAGATGTATGAAATACAAATTTTATTATTCATATACGGTGAATAAAATCATAACCAACTATCTTGGTACACAGAGGGCCAGATTAACAAAGGGGCTATTGGAGCTGCAGCTCCAGGCCCCTACCTTAATATAAGCCCAGCTGCCCTAGAACTTCCCCCTGGCACCACGGTGCCACTGCTGGCCACCACTGCCCAGTGTCCACTGCTGTGAAAATTATTGGTTTCTTGAACCGCCTAGCATCCTAGCAACCAATCAAGTGCAAGCACAGGCCCTGGCAAAGGAGGAGGATTTAACATCTTCAGCACCAGGCCCGTGATGCTCTTAATCCAGCCCTGTTGGTACACTCAGACAATTTCATCAGACATCATAAAAGTAATACAGCATTCCGTGCTAAAAAGACGAATACATAGTCCATGGTATTTTTTTAATAATGCCACTTACCATCCGGACCAATTCTGACATTTCGCTCCTACATGTGAAAATCTTCATTTTTTTTTTTTTGCTAGAAAATTACTCAGAACCCCCAAACATTATATACGTTTTTTTTTTTTAGCAGAGACCCTAGGGAATAAAATGGCGGTCGTTGCAACTTTTTATGTCACACGGTATTTGCGTAGTGATTTTTCACTTTTTTGGGGGAAAAACAGTTTCATGAATTAAATAAAAAACAAAACAGTAAACTTAGCCCAATTTTTTTTGTATAATGTGAAAGATGAAGTTACGCCAAGTAAATAGATACCCAATATGTCACGCTTTAAAAAATGGCGCACACTCCTGGAATGGCGCCAAACTTTGGTACTTAGAAAATCTCCATAGGCGATGCTTTATGATGCTTTACGAGGTCTTGTGCTGGAATTGTTGCTCTCGCTCTAACGCACGCGGCGATACCTCACATGTGTGATTAGAATGCCGTTTACATATGTGGACGCGACACACGTATGTCTTCACTACTGTGCGCGAGCATGCGGGGATAGGGGCGCTGTAATTTTTTTTTTTTTATTGTTTATTTTCCCTTTATTTTCACACATTCTCTTTAATTTTTGTAAACATCCCTTGTAATAGGAATAGTGCGTGACAGGTCCTCTTTATGGAGAGATGTGGGGTCAATAAGACCCCACATCTCTCCTCCAGGCTGGAAAGACTGAGATAACAAAAAAAAAAAATGAACGATCCCAGCCTTTCCAGCCGCGTCCACGGCTTTGTTTACTAAGACCGGTCCAGGCGTGACGTCATAACGTCGCTCCCGGGCCTCTGAGGATCATAGAGATGGCTGGGGACCATCTGGTCACCAGAAATCTCTGTGGTAAACATCCGGCAGTGACCAATTCATTCTCCGGCTCACCGATGGTACTGGCCAGGCCGGAGAAGCACCGGAGGGCGGCAGGAGGGGGAGCCACCTGTAAGAACGATCAAGCGGCTGAACTGCCACTCTGATTGGGCACAGAATCGCCGGCTAAAAAAACGATATCTGGACGATGCCTGCAGCTGCATATCTCCTGGACATTAGAACCCCCCGTATTTTGGGGCCACCTACAAACAATACAATACACATTCACACACAGTCACCTTTGTAGAAAGGAGCCGGGTTAAGTAGATTTCCGGTAGAACCTTCTTGCGGTGACTCTGCCGGTGGGACTTTTTGTGTTCTAGAACATCATCTGTGGGGAGAACCTGGCGTTCTTCCAAGATGGCCTTTAGATGAATTGGGCCGAGGAAAGATGTTTCCACTGACACACACTTACACATAACATAACAAACATCCACCGGGGTTTTATGCCCCCCAAGATTACAGGTCCTCTATACGTCGACGTCCGTAGCAGGTCTATAGCAAAAAAATCGGCCGCTAAGACACGGGTTAGTCTCACCGTCAAGTCGGCGAACTAGCAAGAATGTCCACCGAGGGGGAGGACGGCGGGAGGCCACGAAGAGGCCGGACCGGTCATGGTAGCCACTCGGCCTCT